>JALPQI010001347.1:0-145604 GCA_025490895.1 Thaumatotibia leucotreta | reverse complement strand
TAGAGAATGCCTCATAGCATTAAGTTCGCCTTTTGTACATTAAGCTGTTCTTTTGTGCAATAAAGTCTAAATAAATAAATAAATAAACCAGGCCATCGCGCTTGCTGCTGAACACTTTAAAGTATCGAGTAAAACCTAACGTATTTACTTGACTACTCATAATACGGCTACAGTGCCAAAGTCATAATTACACTTACTGGTTTACATATCCAGTAAACGCTAACGCAAACCTTACTAAACTTGCCAGCTCTAGGTAATATTTATTTATAGTAGGTAGGTACATATTAGTGGGAATGGGAATACCTATCAAATATCTAATATGAAAAAGATTCCATAATATAATTTGACCTGTTGCACAAAACTTGTGGAGTACCTAGTGCCTACGTATATATTTCTTGGAAATTTATAAAAGATATAACGTCGTGTGCCTACTATACGGCAACATTTCATAATTGAATTTTATGAAATATATGTTTTATGCCGTATTCTAGGAAAGTATGGTCACCATACTATTTTGAGATGTGGCCGCGTAGTAGGTACACGACGATAAAGCTTAGAAATTAGATGTCGATTTGAAATTACGTAAAACACCTACATTTCGCGATAAATCGACATAAGTCTAAAATATGTATCGCCCGTGTACCTTCAATGGCACTTACGCTCGTTTGTGACTGTACTAAAAAGGTTCAATCAACTTTATTGTCAGTTTTTTGTTATCCTGCAACGAATGAATGTGCCAAAATACTTCCTGTGTCGGAAATAGTTTTGTCATGTCCGATATTAGATTGATGGGCTTCTAATGCTATCCGTTTATGAGTCGATTGCAGAAAATGTACATAGTAAAAGGCCTTTAATGAAAACGAAATGAAACGTCATAATTTTTGTGTTACGAAGTTAAATTTTGTAACATAATTGACTAAGTATGAATATTTATTTTTGCAATCGACTCTTATAAAAATTGAAATATTTTCTACCTCCCTAAATAATACATATACCCCATTATTCATAAACGTCTGCTAACGTAACAAGCCGCTAATAATTGTTTGTCCCTTTCGTTTCGGTCTTAACAATGTGTCCATAAGAGCAAAAGGGACGAACAATTATTAGCGGCTTGTTAAGTTAGCAGACGTTTATGAATAAGGGGGATAGAGTTTAATAAGTAAACTTTAAAAGTTCCAAAAACCGTGTAGCGTTTTGTAATGTAGGTTGTCTCCTAGGGGCGTTTAAGTGTAGGAACCTATGGCATAGTATAGTTTACTAGTTCGTGGTATTTTAACCCTGAAATGGTGAAAGGGCTATGTGGCTGTTTTCGTATCAATTTTATTCATATGTATAATGCATTAATATAATATTACCTACGTCTCCCTTTGGCCAGGAAATTAGTTTTTCTTCCGGGCAGTAAATCCCACTTATGGCTAAGTGTGATGTTATAATACATTACCGCCCGTGGCTTATATACAATTTTAACTTTGTATTGTTTTGGCACACTTAAGCCCAAAAACTCCGTAAAATGTAAACTTATCTGTATTATTATTATCGATGTGTAGGTAGGTAACTTTATTTTTCATCACACTCGCTGCCTAAGCGCGCCATTGTTTGCGCGCGCAGCGGGAGTAATAGAAAAGTGAAATTCCCTAGGGAGTAATAGAAATGTCAGTACGTCATTTAATAATGTTATTTCTTAAAACTTATTTTTTTGTCGGCAAGTGTGATGAAAAACATTGTATGCATCACGGTCGGTAAGCGGAATACTAACTCGAGTCATAAAAGCCCTCCGCCTAACGGCGTCGGGCTTCACACAATGTACTAATAACAGCGCCGTACATTTTCGGTTTTAAAAAAGCAACTAAAACTTAGATACTGTTCCAGTATTTCTTCTATTTATATTCTCTCTTTGTACTCTCATAAGACAATCATTCAATGTACTCCGAGTACATAAAAATTTCAATCATTTTCACTCAGCTTTTATTACGAGCCTGTTTGCGTGACGTCATATAATGGCGCCCAGATTAGGTCTTAATCCACCACGCTCGGTGCCAGACGGTCGGCCGCCGCTATAATAGCACTATAGCTGTGGCTATGCGTTGCGGAAAACCTTTTGAAACTGGCTCTTTCATCCATCATTCTCGATTTAGCCGACGGATTGGTTGTAGGTTTGGTATAAGTGGGGTTTGGGTATTTTGGTAAAGGATAGTAAGAAAGAGCCCATGTGTATAATTAATAAGGGAGTTACTTATTATTTTTATACGCTAGTTTTTTCACTAAGTATAATTATTTGCCAAATCAAAAGTATATCATCGCGAACGTTGACATCAGCCCACGCTATTGTAATTATGTCTGGTTACAAGATGTCTAATTAATTATAATGATATTGCAGTCGGATTCATACATAATGTATGGGGATTGCAAAAAACGTACATGTTCATAAATAAATATAGCACGTTTGTCGGCTTACTACCGTCGGCCCACGAGGTCTTCCGTAATTGTTAGTACGCGTTAGTTATGTAAGTACGGTCGAGGAAATAAATATGTAGGTATAAATAAACACTTTTTCCACCTTGTTGCTATGGCATAAGGTGGAAAAGTGTAAACATGTTTGTGCCCTCGACTGTACTTGTACACAAGTAGGTAAAGTAAATGTTGATGTGACAGCTACCAAATTTCTCTGATCTGCAAATTTCGAGGATTTTGTCTATGTCACAATCACAATGACGTCTTCGTTGAAGTGACAAGAGACATCTTCGGACTTCGAAGTTCGCGGTAGTAGGTCAGCTCTCAGGATGTCAGGATAATTCCGGGCAATACAACGTATTTTGAATTGGGACGTATTGACTACAAAGAATATCGACTTTTCACCTCATTACGAAAGAGTATAACATGATACATTTTCACCTCTTTAGAAGACAGGATACCTACATCTCTTTATAGGCCAATTTACATGAGACTAGTTGAAATCCCAGAAAAGTAAGAATACTTATACTTTTTTAAGGTGGTTCGTCTTTCATACTAATATATTTATTCAAATATGGGTAAATGGAGCATAGTTTTACAATGAAATCACTTAAATCGACAATCATTTTTATATTTGTTTGCGGCAAATAATGTTTCTGTAATATAAAGGGTCGAATAATAGCTTAAATTAGTACTTTATTTTAATAAAGATTTGTCAATATGTGGGTGAACGACGACAGTGTCATACACCAATCGTACGTTCGGCGTGTGCGTTGGAAAGCGACGTTGCCAGTTAGCTGAAAATGCTACGTTGCCGCTCTGCCCTAGCGCATTTCGCATGTTATTTATTTTTCAACAATATCAAACGCAAACGCAAACGAAGCAATGTTGCCATATAGGCCATATCCCCACGCAAAAGCCGAACGAAAGACCTTTTATTATAGAAATTATACCTATGCATACTAGTTACATTTAATGTTTTTATAATAGATGTGCGTGCTAAATGATAGTCTCGTGGAACTGAACGTAAAACCTATTTGGCAAGGCAACACTAAATTCAAATGTCACTCTGATTCTAAATCACCGGCAGTACTTTATCGTTTTACCATTTGTTTATACCTACAAATTCAAATTGACGCTAAATTGCCTACGATTGTTTGAAATATCTCATAGCGCGCAGTGATTTACATGAGGATTTATTATACGTTTGTATATTATGTAGCGACAAACGTCCCGGAAAGGCTATAAAAAACCACCGATACTCGGGCCTGAAAAAAACTTGTAAGCGAAGCCTTGGAGAAATGATACTACAAGTATATTACGGAGAAATCAAAACGTAAGTTCTGTAGAGGCTGACTAGCTGGATATCTTTCCTCCCCGTATTCAAACAGTTTTTTTTATTATATATTTCCACTGTTATTATAACAAAAATGTGTTGGTGTTTATTGTTTTCGCAACAACTGCTCATCGGATTGGAATAAGGAAACTTGACATGTAGATAAATAGTAATGTAATTATATTATATTATAAGAATAATATTATTTTTTTTACATAAATACCGGAAACGTTAGTTTCCCGAGGGATGATGAGTTCCAGGCCTTGAACTTTTAAAAATATAACCATTTTGTAGATACTCACTGAACCTGTTTTGAACCCAGGTTCCCTCTCTAATTTCGCAGTCAAGTTCACCACCACCTAACTAGATGAAGCTGAAATGTATTTTTTATTCCAGTAATCATCACACACCATTTTAACGATGAGTATTCTGATTTCAGATCCAGGGCCAGCTGCAGGTGTCACAATATGTGTAGATGCTTCAGGCTCACTTCCAAGCAACACACACAACGTCAAGCAATCTTCCTATATCCATGTATAAAACCAGAAAAACGTAAAACAGAAATAATAAATAAAAATAATATGATATGATGTAAATAAAACACCGAATTTATAAATTGTTCTGTTTTCTTTATCTATGTATTCCGCACGTGATTGGAATGGGAAGGAATCTAATAATTAAAGTGACTAGAAATATCTAATATAATTATATCTACATATGAAAACTTATCTGACTGAAGTCATCGAATAGATTCCGTCCCAATCTGATTGGACACCTATTAGGTTAGGACATCCAGGCCCGTTTTTTAGTATTATAGGCTATGAGGCTATGAGATTGACCATGCAAAAAATACCGGAACTGGATGCCATAACATCACCTGAAAACGTTTTTGGTGAGTAAATACACGGTGGAATTTAATCGGTGAACAGGAACCCATTTTTCTAATTCAGTAATCGATGGCGGTCACGTTTATGCAGTACTTAAGTGGAACCAAGTTTTTTTTTAGCATAATTTTTTTTTATGTTGAAATTAAAATTTATTGTCACCCTACTAATGGTTTAGTCTGAAAAGTTTAATACCTCTTTTCAAACTATCAGCCATAGAAACTTAAAACATAAATGAGCAATAACCACTCACATGCTTTAATTTTTGCGATAGACTCTATTCCTATGTAAAATAAGAGGAATGCATGGCTGATAGTTTGAAAAGAGGTATTAAACTTTTCAGACTAAACCATTAGTAGGGTGACAATAAATTTTAATTAAAGTTAAATTTCAACATAAAAATTTATTATGCTAAAAAAAAAACTTGGTTCTACTTAAGTACTACATAAACGTGACCGCCATCGATTACTGAATTAGAAAAATGGGTTCCTGTTCACCGATTAAATTCCACCGTGTATATAAGGCCACCAAAATTAAACTTAGGTTTGTAGTTCAGGGATCAATACCACAAAACTTTACAAGCATACAAATCTACAAAATTGACAATTATTTGTTTCGGAATTTATACAATTTTGTAGAATTATACGCTTGTAAAGTTTTGTGGGATAGGCCACAGGTTATTTATTTATTACTGAAAAAAATGTAATTATAGGTAAAGTATCATTAAATAAAATAAAATGTCATGTAATGTAAAGTAAAAAATATATTGAAATTACGAGATTTGAAACTTGGTCCTAATGAATGTGCGTCAGACAGTCATCCAACTAGCCTAATCCAAGTTCAATACACGTTCCGAAATAAGCAATCGGTTTCGTAAACGAATAAGGGTTTGAATGTGTGTGTGCATACTGCGCAGCCGCGGCAGCGTTTCGTATTTATTCAAATAAACTTATTTTGTAAATTAAACCTCACCTGAAATTTAGTTGGCCACTTTAGAAACAGCAGTTTATTTGCGGCAAACATATTACTTATTAAAAATATTTCTATTATCATACATAAAATATAAAAATACGTAGAATTCGCGCCACCTATGCACTATAACGCCATCTATTGGCGTTGTAGTGCCTAGCTGACCGTGACATTCCACCTTAATATATTGATGCCCTATGGTGAGGTAAAATTTAGAACATGAAATAGTATTTTTTGACTTCATTTTCAATTTCATTACGATTTGTAAATTAGTAGACTTAAACGTTGGTTTATGTATTATTTATTTCTCAGTATTTAATTAAACAATAGCTTAAATAGGCTCTTAATAAAGAATAAGAAAATTCTTAAAGACTTACTCCGCCACTAAAAGACCCGAAATTCTGCCCTAGCCCTACCATCTTCTGCACCAATGCGAAAATAAAATATTTACAAAAAAATATATCTCGACATGAGAGGCTAAAAGTCGGTTCTGTGGGTATGAGATATATCTAATTTCAACCTTGTGTTAAAAGTACAAGGTTACACTTACAAAGTAGAGAAATAGCTAAATCCGACCTTATGCCTCTCATATTATCATACCCCAAACGTCAAAACCCATAAATTCTCTGACAGATGATATATGGGGAGAAAACGGACCACACGACATTGAACCGTAAATTGTTGTCATGATACATATTTCATTAAATATGTAAACTTGGGTCCTGCCAAAACGAGTGTGAGCAGCTTCAAAAATATGTATTTTGAACCCTGTGCCTAGGACATACGATCTGAAATGTAGACATATTATTAGACGTGAACGTACATCAAAAATCAAACTGCAGGCGTGCAATCCAATCGCACGGAATCGGTTGAGGCTGTAGCACTAACATGCAACGATAGGAACATAAATACTAGTATAGTACCCATAGTATAATACGAAAGTCACGATATCTACCCGTAAAACCTTTGGAACTGTTTCCTTTAACGGACATTTCTTTCCAAATCCAAACAGAAATATTATTTAATCATATTAGTTTTAATTATAATTATAACTATCAAATGGATGCCTGGAAATGCTGTAATATTTGAAAAGTTCGCTCTACTCGATGTCAGTAAAACACTGCTGATCACCTGAAATAAGAATTCGGAATAACCCCTTGGAACAAGAACATATTAAGGTGCATTCAGACCAAACGAGCATTCGCTATTCTATCCCCCACTCTTGCGAAATCAACGAATCACGTTTTGTGTAACGATCGAATTTCGTAGAGTAGGGGGTTAGAATAGCGAATGCTCTTTTGATCTGAATACACCTTTATTTTACTTTACCTACTCTTTCATATGTAATAAATATCTAAACAAATTACACATCTTCTACAGTTATTTAGATACACTGTGCTTAAATGTATTAAGCCGTCGAGGCAAACAGTCGTGTTGTTACCTATTACTTTGCAATTTAAAATCGTACGAATTAAATATTGACCTCGATTCTCACGATCTGTGTCACACGTGATCGGGCAGTGCAAATAAAAATGGACTCATAGTGTTTCCACCGAGTTAACAATGGGTGACAACAGCCCATTTTCCAGAAGTTCCAAGATGCAACGTAGCCCTCCCTCCACTCCAGTACCTTCAACCGCCAGAAATCAAGATGACCCAACGACAAGTGCTAGAGTGCAGAGCAACCTCGACGCTGTACCTACGCCGGAAATTCAGAACTGGATGAGTGCCATTGAGCAGTGTCTGAATGAAATATGTTGCATTTCGACCGAGGGTAAATTGAACTCTGACCAAAAATTAAAAATCCACAATCTCTGCCGTAAAGTAGCCCATGGTACCGGAAACTTGGCGGTTAATTATCAAGCACTTAAACAGAAAGCATTGCTACAACAGCGTGACCTCCATTCTCTTGAAGATAAGCTAGACCTATCTGAATGCATCCGAGCCCTCAAACTAACGGTCGAGACTTCAACCAGACCTGCTACCGATGCGCCGCCTTCCTTCGCCGAAATGGTAAAAACGAATAATAATAGTCAGATCCGTCCTAGCAATTTGAGCTCAGTGGCAATCTACCCTAAAGATAATTCCAAATCGAGCGAAGATACGAAGAGCTTAATACAAACGCTGATTAATCCCGGACAATTGAAACTCCACGTCAGAGCACTACGTAAAGTAAGAAATGGTGGAGTTATCATTAGCACCGACTCCAAGGATGATATCGAAAAACTGAAACGGACTTTCAAGACCACTTCCCCGGACCTCACCGTCGATGAACCCTTTAAGCGCAGGCCCAGAGTTGTTATAGTGGGCGTACCGGCAGCTCTACGAGAACAAGATGTTTATAATTGCTTGTATGACCAAAATCTTGCCGACAAGCTCACAGACTTAACTAGGGACAACATCTTAACTAGTATTAAACTAAGCCATAAGTCTGGTAAGAAAGATGCGGATACCTGTAACTATGTCATAGAAGTACCAGCCCTAATCCGCAAAGCTCTCATTACTCAGGGCCGAGTTTTCATTAATTGGTCATCTTGTCCTGTGAAAGACTTCACTATTGTCACTAGATGCTTCAAATGTCAGCAATATGGCCACGCCGCCAAGACTTGTAAGCAACCAGAACAAACATGTGCACATTGTTGTAGTATAGGACATTCGGACAAGGCGTGCCCTCTCAAAGGAGAACGTCCCAGCTGCGCAACATGTAAGCTCTATAAGAAGCCCAACGACCACAAGACAGGAGATCCAGAGTGTCCAGCAAGGAAAATGGCCGAGCGTCGATACATTTTCTCAATCGACTATGAGGGGGCCTAAATTTTTAGCTAAGATCATATTATTTAGACTATTATTATCTAGAAAAATGTACTAAATTTCTAACATAACATAATCAATAACCCACTAACCTAAACACCTGTCGCTAAGTAAGCAAATAATTACGTGCTATTATTCGACCTACTTTACTTTGCCTGTGCGCATTGTCGTTGACTTTGCAATATTTGTAATGTCGAATCTAAAATAAACTGCATAATATGTAAATTGAATATAAATATTTTGTAGGTATCACCTGTTACAAGTGATAATCGAATTTAATATTTGTCTTTTCTGTGTATGATTTTATTTTGTTAATTTGCTCTTATAATTAGTTTATAATATCTTTGCCTGAGATACAGGATCTTCCTAGTTCAGGCGCGGCACAACTATAATTCCTATTTGGAATTATATTTTATTATATTATTTATTATATTATATTATATTCCTATTTTCCTATAAGGAAATTAATCAATAAATTTTATTTTTATTTTTTATTTTATCTTAAGTAATTATAGGAAAAAAGTAAAATATTAACACATTCATTTAAAATATACAACATTAAAAACCTAGGTGCCCTAAACTTTGGAGCATGTTGCTTGTTGACAACGTATATTATTGACCATGTTTCAATGAATATTGAATGAATCAATCACTATTACAATACTTGCTCATAAACTCTACAATACACAATTTATAGCGCATTATATCCACAAAGTTATTGTGTACCATGCTGTAATGATGTATCATTCCTAAATATAGCACACCTGTGCAACTACGATATATCCATTATTTATCTAAGTGTAGGCTTGCACATACAATAGAATAAATGCTTTACCAATGGCATGTTCTTTAAAATTAAATAAATATACCTAAACACTTATATCCACGCAAACACTGCAATGCTTTACCTCTGCTGGTATATTTCAAAACCAAATATCACCAACATTGATTTAAAGAGCAATACTAATTTGTGCATTGAACTTGTACAGTTAGCTTCGAAATGATATACGAATACGAAAAAGTCAAAAGTCTGTATTGCAAGGT
This sequence comes from Thaumatotibia leucotreta, assembly GCA_025490895.1. Lineage (NCBI taxonomy): Eukaryota > Metazoa > Arthropoda > Insecta > Lepidoptera > Tortricidae > Thaumatotibia > Thaumatotibia leucotreta. The sequence goes on along the minus strand of JALPQI010001347.1, from coordinate 136,109 downwards.
ATAATCGCTATTGACTGCTTCATATGAATAGGTAGTTTTGATCTTCGCTGTAAATTTTTTGCTAAATACCATGTACAAAACATCCGCTTTCGCTACCAAAATATTCGTCATATTCGTGTTATTTCATTTCCATTCGAAAATAGGTCGGTACCAAACACTGATTGGCCCTGACATGGTAATGTTTTCTAAAAACTATGAATGTACCATGAACATTGTAGGTCGCGGTCCATTGCTGTTACCTTTAATCCTAAATCATAGTGGCAGTTTCGTAATAATAGCGAAGTATAAAAATACCGTGCCCATGTTCTGACTATCACACCATGACGTGCATAGTCTGAAGGCCCAGTACTATACAATAACAGTGTCGTTTTAGACAACACGAGCTACCAAATCCGAATGGAGATAGTATAGTATCTGTGAACTTATTTTATTATTAGGTATGTGTAGTTTAACATCTTTATCCTAAATGTTTATAATATGCCGTTTAAAGAACTAATAGTGCCCATACCTAAATATTAGACCCTACTAGGGACTTTCTGTAACAAATGCACATGAATTAAAAACATATTTGTTAAAAACAATGATGACCTTTTAAGACAGTAGGTACCTTCCATATTCTGTTTTACCTAGCTGAAGAAGTTCACAGGCAAATCTTCCATTGTTGTTAGTCTTCTAATATTTCAAGCATGTCTCTTGTCTCCAAAAAAGGCGTGATCAGCAAAGCACGGATGACGGCAGCAAAAACGCACATTTCACTAGTGCTTGTATCGACTATTCTATCGACATCCAAAATATGTCAATAAAACTTAGTACCATATTACGCTTTTATTAACATTACCTACTAGTGAAAATTAAAACGAGGTTTAATATCGTTCAACCCATACATACATCTTCAAGGAATCTACAATAAATGTGTTGGAATTGTTGGATTTCTACTTTTAAAATCTTCAATTAAAATAATTTGGTAGGCCTCTCCAGTACGTGACTGACGGTGTAACAAGCGGCCGAGTCAAGTTATTGAACACGTCAAGCGCGTCAAATCGAACCTGACCTTATTTGGCCAACAATCAACCATTGACCATATGCTCGCATGTATTTGCATAGATCGCATGTGGCTGATGTGGCGCGTATGAAACGACGTTCGATATCTAATAAGCTGCTACCATATATATAAACCTCGACGTCTAAAACGAGCTCTAAATCGCCCCCAAAAACGATTGTGCAATTGTACTGCGGCGGGCAAGGGATAGCGCTTTTCATAAATTCGCGAATGTCCGCGCAATATCATCACATATTTGACACATCATCACATCATCAGTCTATGATAGTCCACTGCAGGACGTAGGCCTCTCCTATTAACTATACGTATAGACGCATTAGGAGGTAAATGCCCATAATCGCCACGCTAGGCAAGCGGATTGACGATCGCAGTAATGTGTCCACTATGATGACGCTGCTGCCCATCATCAATCTTTTATCAAATAATGGTCAGTGGTCAATCCCTTAGTCGACTCTTACGACATCCGCGGGAGGAGTTGGGGTGGTGACAAATGTATTCTTACTGCCGTCACCATTCGGCAATCTCCACTCGGCAATCTTCGACACATTCAAATAAAACTTCGACTAATCGCAAGTATTTATAAATAACGGGTTAAGTTTATGTAGGGTAATACCTATTCAATATCATTAACGCGATGTATTAAAGGGGTGACATTTATCAACAACCGTTTTTAAAGGCAATTTGTACGGCGTGCGACTTTCTTTTACATTTGTTTGTAGTTACGCTGTACCTTACTAGATTCTATATTATCGGTTGACAAGCTACACTTGCGAAGTAATAATAATAAACCTACATACAAACTAAATTTCTCGCTTCTCAGTCCTTATTAGACGTGTGCGCCGATGTCAAAATGGTCGGCGGCGGCGTTTGCCAAAAAGTCGGCGGCGGCGGCGTGATTTCGGCGTGAAATCGGCGTGAAGGTCACGTGAATATAAAAACGGAATTCGATCGTATTCTTTATTATAATCGAGATAAATACAATATAAATGTTCAATAAACATCACCAATGCCCATCTTAACCACCATCTGATCAATAGATAACAGTTTTCTCTTCCCATCATGTTCTAAAGCTTGTCCACGAAATAAAGTAGCCATCGTAAAATCAGTTTCCACTGTTACACAATAGTCCCATGTATTTCTTCATTTACGGTCCCATGTAACAGCCATAGGGCCGTGAATTTTTCTGTTTTATGTTTAACAATCCAATATCCAAAAACATGCGCTTAAAAGTCGTCAATATCAAAAAACTTCAGATAATGCTTAATGCAAAAGCACACGCCCAAAAAAGTGTGATCTTCCGATACGATTTCACTAATGTTAGACTTGAAATAATTAAAATTGTAGACAGGAGATTCACAGTTTATTATAGTATCGATATTGTAATTTAGTTAAGACCCATTGAGAAACTGAATGACCCAAAATGGTAAAGTAAGACAAATAAAATTCAGAAGTTTAAATAAAAGTCCATAATTATGGAGAAATTCATATAAATATCAACCACAGCGTCCGAAATGAAAGGCAAAGAGCTCTTCTTTCTAATAATATTCATGCAAAGGTATGGTCTCATTAAAAAAAAATAATTATACGGCAATATCTACTTTATTTCGTGGACAAGCCTTAACATAATATGTATGTATTTCCAACAATAACTGGGCTTGGACTAACTCTATTAATCTTCGTTATGTGATGATAATAATGATACATATTATCTGCCGATGGACATTAGGTCCCCAAATCGCCTATCATAGCATGCCATAAGGATAAATAGTGCGCAGCCCACATCCAATGGATTCCACCTATCTTTTCCAGGTTATCGGTCCATCATATTGGGAGTTTTCCTACGCTGCGTCGACAAGTTTATGCTTGCCTTTAAGAAATCGCTTGCCCCAACGGTAATTTTGCGGCCAATATGTCCAGCCCACTGCCACTTCAAGTCACACATTTTACCTTGGTGCTTTCAGTTATTCTACGGCTCTCAACATTCCTATTTCAATCTTGTAGGGAGCTCCTCTATTCATCAATTAAATAAGTGATGTTTTTACTAAGCCCATAGTTACCTACCACGTTTTAGAGCCGTAAGTAACACTTGGTCGAAGAATTTCGTTTTGAAATACACTGCGGGATATTGAATGACAAGATATTATTGTGCTGTCCGGCACTACTTTGCTATTAATCTTTTTCTCAACTACTACTACTACGGGGGACAGACTAGCTGTCTGTCCCCCGTACACATATTCGTCGACCTTGAGCTTAGATCTTGACTGGAGAAGACTAGATATTTCATATGGTCTTCGTTGATCTACGTTGTATTATAAGCCCAACGCATTCAGGGGCTCTACAGACATCAATGAGTATAGTGATGAAGTTCTCCAAGGTTTCAGTCATAATTACTTCATAGTCGGCGAACCGAACGTGGGTGGTATAACTGATATAAATACTCACTATTGATGTTGATGACAAAGCCCTTTCCAGACCAAAATCTTGAAGACATCTCCCTCCTCCTTGCTTCGTTTTCCTCAGTGCTGAGGGTCGTGACTTCCTCCGTGGATCACATGGTTTCTTATAGTTGTTTTCCAGGCCTTTCGATCTTTTGCAACTGCCAAAGCATCATGGATCTGGGCGGAAAGTGATTTGCCAACCTGGTCGGACCATCGCATTGGGCTGCGACCTCTTCCCCTCTTTCCTTCCAACGACCCAGTGATCAATGTGATCATGAGCTTTTCCAGATTGTCTCCTGTTTTCCTGGCTATAATATCCGAAGAATTCAAGAACTCTCCGGAGGAATGTGGTAGACAGTCTAACAGTCTTTGTAAGAATGTGACGAGGCCTGTGGCTAAGCTGTATCTGTTTCCCCCTGACGAAACCTGTGTTGTGGATTTTCAAAGACTGTATTATTTTAATTTTTGTTGAATAAATGAATCATTTATCTGTTACTCCAATCTCACTGAGTATTGATGCGTTAGTCCGATGCTCAGTCCAAGATACCCCCAACATTATCCGCCAGGCCCACATTTCGAAGGCATCGATGTGTTTCCTATCACCCGACTTAATTGTCCAGGTCTAGGATGCGTATAAAAAGATTGAAAAAACGAGAGCTCGCACGAACTGTATTTTGGTTTTACGCGTGATGTTTCAGTCTCTCCAAATCTTCTGCAGACATCTCCCAAAGCAACCAAAAATAGTTATGACCTACTGCAATGGTATGGGTACTCCTCGCTGCAATGGTATGGGTTTCGAATACCGGTCTTGGAGACGAAGTGGATGCTACAATATAAGTACCGGTAGTCTGCTTGGCTTACTTGTTTTATTGTTTGTTGGTTACTTGTTCTTTGGACACATAGCCCACAAACATGGAAGACCTGTAAAAACTTTTTGTCTCAGGAAAGTTTGAAAGGAAAAAACCGAGCCCCATGCACTGGACAGACCGGATCCGCACCACACTCAACATTCAGGTTGCTGAAGCGGTCCACGCTGATCATGATCGGCGCCGTAGGCGGAAGATCGTAAAAGAGAAATTGATGACTTGATAATCACGACCCCCGGCATTGTGGTATCGGCGCAATCGCAAGGAGGAAAAGTCTACTTGGTACCGCTGAAAATAATGTATAATAATTGTTTATGAAATATCCATAAACGTCTCGATGGATTCAAAGGCTTCATAGGCCACGAACGTTAACCAGAGGGGCAAGTTATACCTCTCGGTCTTCTGTAATTTCTGTATAACCTGACGTTGCTTGTGCAAAAACCGAAACCAGCTTGTTCAGGAGGCTGGATGTCATCGAGCCTAAGTATCCACGTGTAATGAGGCTACACGACTACGACTGACACTCGATAGGCTGATATTTTATTTCCTGTATAAGATCATTATGTAAATACATAAAGCAAATTCGAAGCTTCGTATTTAGTATTGAACCCATAAGAAATAAGTCTGTTATTCAGTCAAGGCCACGCCGATTTCACGCCGACCATTAGTCGGCGGCGGCGGCGTGGCGAAAAAGGTCGGCGGCGGCGTGACGCCGGCGCGGCGCACACGTCTAGTCCTTATTAATTCAATACGGACATATGAGGTTGCTAAGAATAGTGACAGTTCTAATTACTTTTTATTCGACGATATGCATGTGTCAGTTAACATAACAATGCCTCGACTGTACGTGCCTACTATGCTATGGATTTCTTATACTTAGGTTGGGGTCTCCTATCCGACCCCAGACTTGGATACAATATTATTTACCATAGCGAAATGTTATACGCGGCCGACGGCGTCGGATAGGAGACCGGAGCCTTACTGTAAAGTATACTTAGCATGCAACGTCTAATTGCAAATTGCATGTGTTTATTTTAATACGCTTATCGTAGCAACCTGTAATGGCTTATATTTTTCCATAATTATAATGGTACCCTGCCCATAGGGAGTTTAAATTGACCTACATTTTGCATACACTTAACTCTTACGTCATTCATAACAGTTTAATTAAACCGCATAAACAATTACACGGGAGAAATTCTCAGAGAGCACATAAAGACCAACCCCCTTATTCACAAACGTCTCCAGACTTAACAAGTCGCTAAGTATCGTTTCTCTCTTTCAGACTTATCAATATGTCCACAAGAGTTAAAGGGACAAACAATACCTACTTAGCGGCAAGTTAAGTCGCGACACGATTCTCCACCTTCACGGGCTGAACAAAAAAGGGCTTCAAATTCGAATATTCGGTCTATTTTAGCACTCGAATGGACTACATCTAAAATACTTAAACTACTCACTCCTCTGGCGCAGTGACCCAAAGTGTGTCTTGGCCTCCAATACGAGAGAACGCCACTGATCACGGTCTTGAGCGACATTTTGCCACTGGTCAATTCCGAGACCGCTTAAATCAGCCCTCACAGCATCCGCCCAACGATATCTGGGGCGGCCGACCGTCTACCTTCTGGTTCAAATCTAAAATCATGCATCATAATAAAATTGCATTATCTTCAACTCCGACTAATAATTTCCGTTGTCCAGTCCACATGTCCAATCACCAGCAGCGAATCCGTCTACCTCCGGCCTCCAAGAGCGAGACAGCATGAAAACACATGACGAGGAGGTGAACACAGGCCGCGACAAGGATAACAAGGAGGCATGCGTCTCCGACTGGCTTTCAGGTAACAGTAGAACAGTATTTTAGAATTATAACTAACGTGAGACTCGAACATATTTAAATATTTATCACACGGGTTACTCACGTAATTTAAGTCGATAGAGCGCAAGCCCGCAGTACACGTCGGGCTTTGGTCGCGGATGCTCCATGATGAGGATCCTCTAAATGGATCGAAACATGTCGGGCAATTATCGACTTAAATTACGTGAGTAACCCGTGTGATAAATATTTAAATATAGTAGAACAGTACATCACATTATCAGCCTGTCCATTGCTGGACGTAGGCTTTTCCTATTAACTATGCGTATAATGCCATGATATGCCGCTGGGCAAGCGGGTTACCGATCGTAGCAATATGTCCTTGATGATGACGCTGCTGCCCATCATCAATCTTCTAACTACCTAAAAGTCTTAAAATTGAAGATTATGGTACCTAACGGACCTAAAAGTCTTAAAACTGAAGATTATGTCCCTTAAAAATGTCTTTGCAAGGAGAAGGTTAACGCATGCGCCACGCAGCCATTTGCCCTATAATTATGATATTTTGTATGAAATTCCCTTATTGTATTGATGACCTCCGGGCGCGGCATTTTATCGTATGTTAAATAAAGTCTTTTTGGAGTGAGTTCCTTCAATATTTTGATATTCCCAAACATCGAAGAGAGCCCTTGTTCAGTTTGTGGTGTAGTAAATAAACACTCCCTAAAACTTAAGGGTAATTTAGAGGCAGGGATCAGATACCTGTATTTTCTCCCTACAAAAGAACGGTTTTTTTCGAGATAGAAGATCTCGTTAATGACTGTCGACTTTGAGTCCTCAGCCTCACATAATATGCTGGTTTATTGAAAAGTACATTATAGAACATTTGTTGTTGTTGTTTATTGAAATTCAAAGTCATCAAATCATTAACCCTAATTCTTCTTCCCATTAGGGTCCACTATGGGACATGAACATCTTGAAGTGCAGTGTACTGTTTGGCCATTTTTTTCTTAGCCATCCCTCTCCTCCGCTTTTTTATTACGGATAGGTATATTTTATATAATTTCTACTCAGAATCGTTAGCTCTTTCGATCCTAATAGGAGAAAAAATGTGCCCCAAAAATAACACACATTTTCCGTTCTTTCCATTCCGTTACCGCCATACAAAATATATGAAAAAAAACCCTTGGGACAAAAATGTTCTCCTATCAGGATCAAAAGAGCCCTACGATTCTGAGTGGAAATCATATTAAAAGCACCAAATCCAAGAAAAAAGTGGGGAAGACAACTTTGCAAAAATGGCCCGTTTACGTTAAAAATACAAATAGTTTATTGTTTAAATGTGAGTAATAATTATAAGGTTACAGTCATTCGGTAGGTACAGATCGTCACAATCAACCATTATATGGGGTACAATATAAATTATGATTCTAATGGCATGTCATTGAATTTTAATGTTAATGTCAAATATAAAAAAAATGAAAGAAACAATAAAATTATAATAAATAAATCAATAAATAAAAGGAAATGTCAATGTCATGCTATAAGAAATCAGAGAACAGAAAATAAATACAGAACAGGAATAAAACAGGAAAATTAAATGGAATATTAATTAAATGTTTGTAAATAAATTGATGTCAAGAATGGTAAGTATAGTGCGCATATCATATTGTTTGTGCGCATAACTATGTAACTTTATTGTGTCAATAAATGTTTCTTAGCCTTAATTAACGGTATACCTAATCACCTAGATAAATCAGCATCCTCACTCACGGCTGGTTTCAGGCGGACCGCTCGGCTCCAAAGGCGTCGTCCTCATATTCCGATCATGTGTCCTAGCCTCGCGGACTCCCTCCATGGAATCCACAACCAAATCTATAGGGCAGAATACAGGTAAATATGTATAACTTTCATTTTGGTTTCTTTGTGGCTTTTCTTCTTATTATCTCATGGGTGAATCAACTGTTTTCTGTCTGTTATTGCCATGGTTACTGTCAACTGAGTAACGCTGGTTTTATGCAAAATTATACTACTTAAACTATGCAAACATGCGTTTTTCTCATGTTAAGAATGGACTTACATAATTTAAGTAGAAAATTTTTGAAAAAAAAAACCAGCGTGACTCAGGTGACTGTAAACAAAAAAAAGTTGACTCTCCCTCATAAATACTCATAATTATATTGCATCGTAGGTACTATACCTCGTCTTTTATGTACATTAAAAAAGGCGATTCGATTCAACTAACCCGCACTTCTCCATTTATTTGTTCATAATGCTTAAGAATATATGATACATACCTATCATTTTCAAACCGGTTTAAAAAATATCACACTATAACAAACTTACGAATTTTCTAATCCAAAATTGAGGTATAATAGGTATGTATCTAGTTTATTATAGTAGCAAATCGGGTGTGAAGTGAACCTTAAAGTAATCGTAAAAGTAGTTGTTAAAGAACTAAACTAAACCACTTCCCCGGTTGATAATTTCGTCCCAAATATCTTTTCGGTGTGAGCCGTACGGCGATCCCAATATGAGTCAACACCGATCAAAAATTTATGATCATAAAACCTCATTTTACAAAACATTCCAGGCACCACAATCCTACTAAACAAAGCGAAAAACATGGCCCGACGCCTAGTCCCGGAACCCCACACGTTCAAGCCCAACAACATAATGCACGAAGTCATGGAAACTTTCGGCAATAGCAACAAATTCGCCGGGCAAGCTTACGTAGTGAAACATGTCAGTGAAACCGAGATACCTCAGACAGTGTCCGTGGAAGACCAGGGACACGAAACGGCGGAACATAAGAGGGATATAGAGGACGTTTTGCATGACTTGAGCAAGATTACGCTAAAGAAACATTTGAATATCGAAAATACGACAGCGATCATCAAGCCGCCTGAAGATCCGCCACCTGCTGTTGTCGGTGGGTTCCCTCTATCTGGCATAATTGTTTTTGTCCGAAACGCTTAGGACATAATACACTTGGCATAATCTATTTTGGCATAATCTTAATGAGGCAGAAATATCACTTGGCATAAATAACAATATTTCGAACATTATTTTGCCCGAAACTATCTTGGTATATTATTATTTACGCCAAGTGTTATAAGAGAGAAATTCGATTTGCATTTTTTTTGGCATATGGCCACATGTTCGAAACTTACCTAGCATGCCTTTTTGTCAGGCAGAATTTGTTGTAAGGGTGAAAATTTCTGCAGTGAGCGAGCGAACAAAACCTTCCGGGACAGATCCGACTCGGATAGGTTAGGTTAGAAGACTAAGGAGCTTTGAGGATATAAATATGAGTACAGGGGTACCATGACCTTTTAAATGCGATTCATTTTAGTTTATGTCCTAAACTTCGGTCTTTATTGCATTACCCACATTTCTTGAAAAATGTAATTCAGCAGAATAAATTCACTTTCAAAATATAATTCTTTGTTCCTTGCAGAAGAAAAAAAATCGAAAAAGGGAAAAATAAAAAACAAAAAAAAATCGAATGTGCACAAGAAAAATTCGGCGACCACTCTTCAGGCGGCCAGTCCCTTGGACAGCGATGATTCTGAACAACTAGTCAAAGAAGTCGACAGCATCAAGGTATGCAAACGTTTTTCAGGGCCATAGATTTACCATAGATTCATATTCATCATCATCATCAGCCTATTTCAGACCTCTGCTATTAGGGTTCCGGGCTCCTTTACAACGCCCTACGCCACATACAGCGTTGTTCTATAGTCATCATCATCAGCCTATGATAGTCCACTGCAGGACGTAGGCCACTCCTATTAACTATGCTAGAGACGCATTAGGAGGTAAATGCCCATAATCGCCACGCTGGGCAAGCGGATTGGCGATCGCAGTAATGTGTCCACTATGATGACGCTGCTGCCCATCATCAATCTTTTATCAAATAATGATCAGTGACACTTCAATCCCTTAGTCGACTCTTACGACACCCGCAGGAGGAGTTGGGGTGGTGACAAATGTATTCTTACTGCCGTCACCACGCGGCCCGCGTCTTCTTCGTCTACCTAGAGTTATCCCGGCCTTTGCCAGGGTCCGCTTTCCTGCTACATTTCCTCCACTACACATTTAGGAGGTAATGGCCATAATCGCCACGCTGGGCAAACGGGTTGCCGTGTCCACTATAATCAATCTTCAATAAATATGTGGTCAATGATTCCTATTCATAGGGTCAAAAAACTCGTCAATTTTTTTTAAAACGGCAGCCGTACTAGAGATACCTATGATGTGAAAATGTTGGGTTCTGGGCTTCTTTACAACGCCCTACGCCACATACAGCGTTGTTCTATAGTAGGTTAGTGTAACTTACCTCCTATGGCAAATGTTATACGCGCCGTATAACATACTCGTAGTAGTAGTAACATTAGTACAAGTAGCCACTGTGACCAGGGTCTTCAAAGTTTAGAAGTTCAACCTTACATTCTGTCCTGGCAACCCTAGCCAAGTTACACTAATCTTATGAGCTCTCGTCTAATTTAATCTTGAAAAATAGAAATACGTACGATTTGAATCAGTGACTGTGTTGAGAAACTTGTGAACATATATCTGCACACCATCCATGGACACTCATCACTAGATTTACTGCTTTGTACTTGGATACGGACTTCTTAAATCGGTGAGATTACAAATTTAAGCCGTTTATATTCAAAATTTGATCAAAATCCGATAAATACAAACGTTTAACGGAAATTCACTCATGGTCATCACAGCTGATAAGTGCAAACTGACAGATACCACAGACGCCATATTCTACCCGATAATACTACTTAATGTTGCCAGTCGTAGAACAATAAATAAAAACTGTACTCGAAGGCGTATTTGAAACTATCTTGAATAGCATGCGCTTATGCGCTACGAAGGAACTACGGCTGCGTAGCACAGTGCTACGATCCTTACTACGTCACACCACATCAAGGTGATCCGCTACACCGATCGATACGACAAAATAGTGAATATTGTTTCTTATCCCAACAGACATAAGATATATATTACAACAAAGATATGGCATCGCAAGTCTGCTGTCACAAATGCGGACTGAGCGTCGATATAAAAAGCACGATATTATGCTCACTGTGCAAAAAGAGATATGAATTTGACTGCGCTGGCTATTCTGAGAATTTATATCGCTTACTGACCAAGGAGTCAAAAAATTCTTGGAAATGTAAATCGTGCAATTTATTGAAAAAAGATAACAAGACACAAAGTAGACCCACTAAAGTAATTCTGAGAAACAGACCACAGCAAAAACGTAGCACCTCAGTTGACATCACACCTACATCCTCCAAACCATTGACTCCACATGTTTCGCCGATTAATAAAGTACTGGAGCCTAGTTTAACTCCTGAAGGTAACAACGTGCATAATATATCACCTAAGGAATTGGACCCTAATTTGCATTCTGACAACAAAATAATGCAAACTGAAAAACCGGACGGGACTACATCATCATCTACTAAGACAATACCATCACCTACTAAGACAACATCTTCATCTACTAAAATAATGTCATCACCCTTGACGACAACATCCTCACCTATAAATACATTTTTAAACGAAGCACCAGAAAACGAATAACTACAGACAAAGCTGCCATCGAGTTGTTCATTCGATTGCTCACTGACATCAGATTCCCCTGATGACAGTAATAATACTGAAAGGAACTTACAAGAGTCTTCGTCACAGCCTTTATCACCATCCTATAAACTATGCAAGAGCGCGGACGGCCTAGTACGAGAGACAGGCTCGCAGAATCAAGACCTTATCGAAAAGGTTTCCACACTTGAAGTCGCATTGGCTAGTACTGAAATAGAACTCGAAAATAAAATTATTGAGAATAATGAGCTTCAAAGAAAAGTCGACAAATTATCCTTAGAAATAAAAGTACTGCAGTCATTGTGCTCTTCACCGCAGGGAGAAAGTAAAACTAAAACTCGCAAAAATCAAAAGCAATTGCTAATTAACAATGAATCTTCAATATTGTGTTCACCGATTACTGGTAAAACAGACAAGAGCTTTGACCATAAAAGTTTCCAGAGGTTAGAAAAGAAAATCAGTAACTTCGAAAAGCTATTAGTAAATATGGACAAAGAGATAATAGGCATAGGGGATCGAATAGTTACTTTGGCAGATAGTCTTCGCCGCACCACGGATATGGACAGTACTCATCTCCATAGGTATGAAAACTTGACCCCAATCAATACCCCGGCAGTAGACGGCGAGCAAGTTCCTACTACTCCAAAGATTTCATCATTGTCATCACTACAACACTCGAAACTCTGTGTGATTAGTAACCACTCGAATTACATGATAGAGCGAATAAAGCAGGCATTTTCCGGTGAAAATGCGTGTCTCTACCTAACCCCAGGCGCAGGAACACGTGAGCTGTTTCGTGACCTACAAACCAAATTACAAGACTTTACTCTATCTGACTTTTGTATTGTGTATGCCGGAGACAGGGACTTCAAAAATAGCGTTAACTATTATAGTCTAGTGAAGTACATACGTGAACAGCTAAGTCTAGTTCAGCATACAAATATTGTTATATGTTTGCCTACATACAAACTCAACAATTACGCAAACCTATTTAATAAGCGTGTAGAAATATTTAATGGTTTACTGTATGAAGATAATTTAGAACATGGCTCTAGCTACATTCTGGACTCTAATTCTCACTTGTCATATGACAGTTATATGTTTTCTCGCCTTGGGAACCTAAATCGTCGGGGTTATACGACCATATTCCACGATTTAATTGAACTATTGAATGCACTATTTACTACGACTCCTCTTGAGGGTCACCATGAGCAGTTTTTTCGAGAAAACGATCCTAAGTAACTTTACTATCATGCATCAAAATATACAGGGTGTCTTAAATAAATTGGATGTTATTGATATTTCAGTAAAAGAATTAACTAAAGATGGACTTGACATTGACGTACTCTGTCTATCAGAAACTTTTATTCGAAAAGGGTCAGAGAGTAATCTTAAACTTGCGGGGCTCAAACTAGCATCCCATTTCTCCAGATCTAAAAAAAAGAGAGGTGGTTCTTGTATCTTAATAAAACATAAGTACAAATATACACCGCTACAAATCTGTAAGGACCTCGCAATCACGAACATTTTTGAATGTTGTGGAATTGAGATCCCTAACTTAAAACTAATAATTATAAATATTTATCGCGTTCCCAAACATACATATGAAATATCTTTCTTGCAACAACTTGAAAAACTTTTGCAATATGTGACTACAAAAAAGAAAAAACATAAGATTATAATTAGCGGCGATTGGAATTTTAATACTTTGAAACAGAACAAAAATATCCTAGAGTTAATAACCCTGCTGAACAACTACAATATGGAAATGCATATAAGAGTCCCAACTAGAGGCAAGTCGTGTATTGATCACATAGCTAGTAATGCAAAAAAGGCCACAGCAAATGTGCTTCCACTAGCCCTCTCCGACCATGAGACTGCTCAATTGCTAACTATAAAACTAGTCAACACAGTCCAACGCAAATTCTACTATACAAGTAGGAGAGATTATAGCTCTGAAAATATAAATAAATTCAAAAGTTGTATGTCATCATTATCGTTTGCTCAAGTTTTTAATGAAACTGAGACGAACGCAGCCTTCCAAAATCTCCATGAACTATTAGGCCTATTTAATGACTTGTGCTTTCCTCTAGTTAGACGTAAAATCTATAGTACACATAACACGAATAGATGGTTAACCCGTGGTTTACGACGTTCATGCTTTACTAAGCGAAAACTGTACCTAAAATACCTGCAAGATCCTGGAAACAAACATCTAAATAAGCGTACATACTGTAAATACACAAAAATGCTTAGGAATTGTATACGTAAAGCACATCGATTGCACAATAGTAGATTGATTAACCACGCTAAATCGAAATCGAAAGCTACTTGGCAAATAATTAATGGCCCCTCGCACAAAGAACCACATTTCATTAACTGTATCAAGGACGATCAAATAAAGTACACAAGCCCCTTAGACATTGCAGAATTATTCAACAACTTTTTCATCAATACTACAAACCAATATACAGCAAACAGTGGATCAGAGAACCAATCGTATTTAAACAACCCTGTAAACGCTAAGACCATATTTCTCAAACCTTACGGGAAAGGAGATATATACAAAATTATAATGTCCTTAAACAATAGCAATGCAGTAGGTGTAGACAATATAGCAACCAAAATACTAAAGTGTTGTGCAGAGGAAATCGCCCTTCCCCTCACACACATAGTAAATTTATCCTTTGTACAAGGTACATTTCCCGTTGATCTCAAACGCTCGATAGTCAAGCCCATACATAAAAAGAATGACAAAGAATTAATGGATAACTACAGGCCTATTACTATTATTCCGGTAATATCAAAAGTCCTAGAAAAAGCCATGCACGAACGACTGTTGAACTTTCTCACCTCATATTCAATATTAAGTAAAGAACAGTATGGTTTCCGTAAGAGAAGTTCGACTACGCTGGCTTGCTTTAATCTGGTGAAACTTGTAACGGAATCAATCAACAGCGATACTCCTGTAGCTGCGGTCTTTTTAGATCTCAGCAAAGCGTTCGATTTTGTAACCCATTCGATATTATTGAACAAGTTGGAAAGGTCTGGAGTAAGAGGAAACGCTCTGAATTGGATCCAAAGTTACCTCTCTGAAAGGGAGGAATGTACAGAGATACAACAAATCATGACTTTTATGGCGTAAGAAGCTATTTCCATCTGCAGCGGTTATCCAGTGCGACAATGTGCGAATTAGTGCGATTAATATAACGTCGTGCGATAAGCATGTAATAGTGTTCTGCGTTTACATGCCAGTCAATAGTGTGGACAATTTGCCAGACTTCGTACAGTGTATGAGTGCAATGGACGCTATAGTTAAGGAATGTGGCGTTGAATGAAACTGTTTTTATATTAGGTGATTTTAACGCGCACCCGGGTGAGTTGTTTTGTGACGAGCTGTGTAGTTTTTGTATTGAACAAGGGTGGATCTGTGCCGATACCGTTAAAATAGGGTTAGGTACGGACGCGCATACATACTTGAGTGAAACACACGGCTCAAAACGATGGCTAGATCATTGCGTAACGACATCAGCTGCGTTTGATACTGTTACCGATGTTTATATCGATTACGATGTATACTGTTCTGATCATTACCCCCTTGTAATAAAGTGCAATCTTGACTTGGTTAAACCTAAACTCATTTCTAGTAATATTTATAATTATAACAATGTAATCTCGAATAAAAAATGTGTTGTCTGGGGGGAGAGAACATCCCATGAAATTGAAATTTATACGAATAAATGTAACGAATTACTTAAAACCTTTGATTTTCCTTCTGAATTTCTGGCCTGCTGTGACGGATGCTGTGTGAGAAACTCTGAGCATTGCAGGATACTTGATAATATGTACCTCAAAATAATTACCTCGCTATGCAAAGCGTCCTCATACAGCAAGACCGTCGTAAGTGGACGTGGTAATGCTAGTGAACGAAAACGAAAATATAATGGACTGTAAAACGAAAAGGTTTATGTTTTAGCTAACCTTGTGTGATTTTGGTAATGTAAAAAATTTGGAATTAAGAAGGAATTTAGAATAGGATCGCAAGACGGCTTACCTTGATGTCCTTAGGCGTAGCTCCGCAAGCAAATAAAGGCGATTCCCTAAACTCGTGCAGAGGTGAGCTCACGTACAGCAAAGCAGTCGGGTTTCACCTATACGTATGCTAACGCGGGATATTAGCCGAGATGCGATCTTGTGGTTATGAAACTTATAGAATTGGATGAGTAGCCGGAACTTGAGATATCGTCTTCGAAATCAATTAACTTTACACTTTACATGACTGGCACAAATTTAAGGTTTTTCGCGCTACCGACTTCGAACTCTCACAAACGACGACGAACTACTAACTGTGTGGCAATGCTGCCATACTAAACCTAATGTCAAAATGACAGCTATGTTGCCAGACAAAAATATAAAATTAAGGCCAATATTAAACATTCCGCCCGCCTAAATGCGAGGGCGTGCGGCAGCATGCCTTAGAATTTACGAAAAAACGACAAACTTAAATCTACGAAAAGATGCTGTCTGTGACAGCAGGTGAACTAAAGCTAGTACAATTTACGAATGCTACAACTAAGACCTACAGGTTACGATAGCCCTGTAACTAGGCTACGTATTTTAACTTAAGCTAACTTAATTAAGAGTCAGATGCCATTGGCAAAGGACAAATCTTGACGACTGGTCTTTTGTACTGTCCAGTGGCAGTCTTGACAGTTACTACTCTACATATGCCATCTGCACCTGGATGCAAGGCAACGATACGACCTAAAGGCCAAGTGAGAGGATTTAATGACTCTCCTACTATAAGCACTAAAGCTCCCACGTTGATATTAGAATATTGTTTATCCCACTTTGCCCTTTGTTGCAGTGTGTGTATGTATTCAGTTTGCCATCGGTACCAGAAGGACTGATGAATTTTTTGAATGAGATTCCAACGTTGCTGGACGCTAATATTTAAATCTACAAGTTTCTCCTCAGGCATAATCGAAAGAGGTTCCAAGGTGAGGAAATGTCCTGGAGTTAGAGCTGCGAAATCATTGGCATCCGAACTCAGGGGTGTCAAGGGACGAGAATTTAACATAGCCTCTACTTGTGTCAGTACAGTATAAAATTCCTCGAAAGTTAATCTTTGAGTACCGACAGAACGAGCGAGGTGTGTTTTCACTGACTTGATTCCAGCCTCAGCCAAGCCATTGAAGTGAGGGCTACCAGGAGGACTAAACGAGAATTTAATTTCTTGAGACTCCGCGGCCTTTTGCATGAGAGAACCAAGATAGTTACTGGCACCGATAAAATTTCTGCCCTGATCAGACACGAGATGACTGCATCGCCCACGACGTGCGATAAAGCGTCGCAAAGCTGCGAGGAATGCTTCTGTGGACAATTCCGACGCGAGCTCGATATGTATAGCTTTCGTGGAGGTGCAAACGAAGACACAGATGTAACCTTTAAAGGTTTTAGCACCACGACCACGGCCGAAAGCTATGTTGAAAGGTCCACCATAGTCGACAACTGAACTTGAAAAACACTTAAGCTGATTAACCCGATACGAAGGGTAATTTCCCATAAATGGAGCAGGGGCAAGTTGAGGACGAACACGAAAACATTTAGTACAGCTAGAGATCACAGATCGAATGGCACGTTTGCTTGACAATATCCAAAAATTTTGTGCTAGAAGATTCATAAGAGTCAGTGCACCAGGGTGCATGAAGCGAACATGATATTCTTGAATTATCAAACTAGTGAGGCGATGGGAGCGAGGTAATAGCAAAGGATGCTTTGCTTCGAAAGAAATCTTAGCGTGAGCCAAGCGACCGCCCACCCTGAGGTGACCCGCCTCGTCAACGAAAGGAGATAGTTTGCGAAGACTCTTAGGGAGGGAGTTAGGAGACCCCTTTTTAAGGTGCTCCAACTCCAACGAAAACACATTTTCTTGCACAAATTTAACTAAAAACATAAATGCTCTGTGAATCTCTGATGGCTGCAAAGATCCAACGACACGAGAATCGACAGCTTTCTGTCTACAATTCTCAGAAAAACGAAAACAATATGCTAGCACATGTTGAATTGTTTTTAGTGAAGAGAATCTATTCAACAGATGGTCAACTAATTCTTCGTTATTGGTTATAACGAGAACAGTAAGTTTCTGCTCTTCATGAAGAACAGTTTGGTCTAACGATAACAACGACTTAGGCCATTTTTCGACGGGAAGTCGAAGCCAATGAGGCCCGGTCCACCAACTAGATTGATCAACCAACTCTTGGGGAAGAAGCCCACGCGATCCACAATCCGCGGGGTTGTCAGTGGTTCTGACATGACGCCATGAGTCTGGAGGAATTAGATCCTGGATGTGGCTCACCCGGTTTGCCACAAAGGTTTTCCATTTGGATGGACACGACTTGATCCAGGATAACGCCACACTGGAATCCGACCATGCGAATATTTCACTGACCAAGTGAAAGGGCTTCAAAGCTTCCACGACTGACGCCACCAAGTCCGATAACAAAACTGCTGCGACTAATTCGAGTCGCGGCACCGACAATTTACGTAAAGGAGCCACTTTTGATTTGGCACAAACTAAATGAACGGCGATATCACCATTCTTACTCAATGTACGGCAGTAAACCACAGCACAAAAGCCACGTTCCGACGCATCGCAAAAACCATGCAGTTGCAAGGCATCAAAATTACCGACGATGCGACGAGGAACAGCTACCGAGCTCAATGAAGAAAGTTGAGTCTTAAACTCCTGCCATTGAAGCCTAATATTTTCTGGGACATCATCATCCCAAGAAACTCCGGAAGTCCAAAGAAGCTGCATTAGGTACTTGGCGAGGAATGTTACAGGCGACAGAAAACCTAATGGATCATAAATCCTGGCTATTTCCGAAAGAATAGTGCGCTTGGTATATCTACCGTTATGAGTATCGACGACACGAAAACCAAAGGAATCTGAGTGAGGTTGCCACAGCAAACCCAATATTTTCAGAGATATATCTGAAGTTTCATCGAAATGTTTGAAATTCTCTGAATACAAGTCCGAAGACGGAAGATTTTCCAGAAAATCACCACTATTGGAGGTCCACTTCCTCAGATGAAAGCCACCCGACGACAGAATGTTTGTGAGTTCCACCTGAAGGGAGCGAGCCTTTTCGACGGAGTCAGCTCCAGTAACAACGTCATCGACGTAGATATCACGGGCGAGAACAGCTGAGCCAGCTGGGTATTCTTCCGCTGCATCATTGGCGAGCTGAGCCATGGTACGAAGAGCTTGGAATGGCGCAGCCGTGACACCATATGTCACAGTCTTGAGACGATAGTCACGTATAGGACCTGAGGACGAGGGTCGCCACAGAATGCGTTGATAGTCAGCGTCTTCTTCAGAGACCAAGATCTGCCTATACATCTGCTTTATATCACCTGTGAAGACGACAGCGTGCCAACGAAAACGAGTAAGCAGATCGAAAACATTGGTTTGAAGCTTGGGCCCTGCCAGTAGAGTTGAATTTAAGGAAACCTCGTTAGCGTCCTTAACACTGGCATGGAAGACAACACGAAGAGGAGTTGTAACCGATTCACGCAAAATTCCATGGTGCGGTATATAGTAGAACTGGCCCTCACATGTTGAAGGAGGATCTACTTCTTCCAAATGACCACGAGACCCGTAGTCTTCCATAAATTCGACATACGACCTTTTAAACTCAGGATTAGAATTTAACCTGCGTTCCAACGACAGGAATCGCTTAAGAGCGATTTCGCGCGAATTGAGGAAGGTTGGCTTGTTCGTAGGATCAACGAAAGGCAAAGGCACTACGAACCTTCCTTCTTCATTACGATAATATTTATCACGAAAATAATCTTCGCATCGCTGCTCCTCCTCCGACACGAAAGATTTGGTAGGAGCAGTGACATTTTCTAATTCCCAAAATTTTTTTATGGAATCTTCAAGCGACAAAGTTTGCGAAGAATTCGAAACGAAAAAGCAATGGCTATTCTTCTTACGAGAAGACACGACAGAATTGGTTTTGAGTTGACTAATGTCACACTCACCAATGACAATCCATCCATAGATTGTGTTCAACAAAGTAGGTTGACCAGGCTTCCCTCGACGTATACCAGGGATCAACGACGTAACGAAAAGTTGTGCATTAAGCAACAAGTCCACTGGTGCCGGTTGAGCGAAGTCAGGGTCAGCGAGCGACAATTTTTTTATGTGCGACCACCTCGAGGAGTCGATAGGTTGCGTAGGTTGATCAGCACATATCTTCGACAAAACGAAAGCTTCGAATTTAATATTCGACGACAAAGACGAATTGTGAAATGGCTTAATTTCACACGATAGAGAGCCGAACGGTTGAGCGACAGAATTGCCAATGCCGTACACGGCATGTTGGCCACGAGCTATATTAAACCCTAACATTTTAGCGCAGGGTTCCGAAATAAAATTACATGCGCTAGCGCCATCTAAAAGAGCGCGCACTGGTCGAAAGTTTCCAAAAGCATCTTTAATTAAAACTTTAACAGTCGAAAATAAAATGGTATTTTCCCCAGTCACAGATGTTAAAACAGTGTTACTACTATTACTATCTGGCAGTACGGGAGCAACCTCTGTGGGCACAGGTATTACTGCATTTTTAGTGAAATGTAATAAAGTGTGATGTGAACGACTACACACACTACAACAAGAGGCACGACAAGATTTCACTCTATGGTTATCCGAGAAACACAGAATACACAATCCCTTTTCTTTCACTAAGTTAAAGCGAGCATTTTGGTCAAGTTTAAAAAATTTGTGACATTTAGCAAGGCTATGCTGTCCAGTACAGAAGACACAGTTCGGGTTCGACACGACAAATGCTGTTTTATTTTTAGGCAATGGTTTAAAATTTGAAGCTTTCACTTGAATATTTGAATTTTCTAAAGCTTTGCTACGTTTTTCTATAAAGCTCTTCAATATTTCAAATTTAGGTATATCAACATTTGATTCAAGCTGAAGTTCAAATGCCTCACGTGTTGCAACATCCAATTTCGACCACAATAAGTAATACAGCATGAAATTCTGGTCAGGAAGATCAAATTTCGACAAAATATTTAAATTTTCACTAAAGACACGGAACACCCGATCTAAATCATTCTTGTTTTTCACAGCCTCACAATTCAACATCTTTTCATAGTAAATAATAGCAATTTGTCTTTTCTTGTCATAGTAGTTGGCCAAAGTTTCATATGCACTAACATAGCTGTCATTTGACAAAGGAAAACTCTTTATTAATTCATAAGCAGAACCTTGAACACTTGACAACAAGTAGTGTAACTTTTCAACATCACTAATTGTGTTCCGGTTATGAATCAACGAGTCAAATAGTTCTTTATATGACACCCAGTTCTCTAGCTTACCATCGAAAGGCTTTATTGATATTTTAGGTAGCTTAGCTAAGTTGTTGTCCAACAATACAGGTTTACTTTCGCTGCTGATTTTATCCATTTGAGCATTTTGCCTTAACCTACTTTTAATAGATTTTAACCTATTTTCGAACTCCCTAGTGACCTCGTATTCATCACTACGTTGGGCTTGCGAAAGCGGCCGCAGAATACGTATTTGCGCGTCATGAAAATCACGTTCAATCTCTTTAAAGTCCGATTCGTTGTAACCTTGCAAGTCTGAACTTTCTATATGTTCTAAACGCATAATACAGTAATCCCGGGAGATACGATATGAATCTACTGTCGAAGGTTCTAATTCACTATCATTATGACCACCACCCATCATTCAAAGCAGCAATTAAAACGAGAAATAGATGTAAACAATTACAAATATCACTATAACCTAAAAGTGATCAATAAACAACTTGACGTTTACAGATAACAGATACAGATAATATGTACTGCGTTCCGTTTCACGCTTTGAGATGGTTAGTTGACACGACAATTTTACTATGACAAGTTGATACGATAAATTGGATACGACAAATTGTATACAACAAATTAAATTGAAAGTTAAGTTAATTTTGAATCTATGGTCCGGAAAGTGCACTACCAACTTACAACGACAATAAAATATGGCGTACACCTAAAATACGACGAAAATGTTCAGTAAGACAATATCTCAAGTACCCTACAATTTGGATAAAAAACAAAAATTATCAAAAATCACGAAAATTAGCTATTACATACGACAAAAAGGTACTTTTCAATAAAATCCGATCGACGGACCAAAAATAATGAACGAAAACGAAAATATAATGGATATAAAACGAAAAGGTTTATGTTTTAGCTAACCTTGTGTGATTTTGGTAATGTAAAAAATTTGGAATTAAGAAGGAATTTAGAATAGGATCGCAAGACGGCTTACCTTGATGTCCTTAGGCGTAGCTCCGCAAGCAAATAAAGGCGATTCCCTAAACTCGTGCAGAGGTGAGCTCACGTACAGCAAAGCAGTCGGGTTTCACCTATACGTATGCTAACGCGGGATATTAGCCGAGATGCGATCTTGTGGTTATGAAACTTATAGAATTGGATGAGTAGCCGGAACTTGAGATATCGTCTTCGAAATCAATTAACTTTACACTTTACATGACTGGCACAAATTTAAGGTTTTTCGCGCTACCGACTTCGAACTCTCACAAACGACGACGAACTACTAACTGTGTGGCAATGCTGCCATACTAAACCTAATGTCAAAATGACAGCTATGTTGCCAGACAAAAATATAAAATTAAGGCCAATATTAAACAGCTAGAAAGAGGGTAATAGGATGGAATAAGCATGTTAGCGATGCGCACGGAGAGGCGAGGGCTAGATTCCAGGATTGGGTATGGTATGGTAGGCCCAAGGAAGGTATTGTTTTTGATGCTATGTGCCAAAGTCGTAAGGTATTTAAATCGAGACTCAGATGGGTTCAACAACATCAAGAACAAATAAAAATGGATTTGCTAGCCACACACCATAAAAGTAACGATTTTAAAAACTTCTGGAAATGTACTAAGAAACTGGAGTCTAGGCCTGGTCTTTCTGTCAGTGTGAACGGAATTTCTGATCCTAAGTGTATCGCTAACGTATTTATGGAACAGTTCAATGTAAAGCCTGCCACCGTCCTCAGCGGGGCCGAGCGGAGGCAGGTGCTTGATGCTGAAGAACTGGTCGGCGACTCACAGACTCGGTTTAGTGTTAGTGACGTTAAGAAAATAATAAACAATATGAAGAGGGGTAAATCTCCAGGTCACGACCACTTAAGCATCGAGCACCTGCAGTTTGCCGGTCCCCACCTGCCTCGAGCTTTGGCAATGTTCTATAATCTATGCATATGTCACTCATACGTGCCACCCCTTATGACGAAAACTGTTGTCATACCTATTGTAAAAAATAAGACCGGTGACATATCGAAAAGTGCTAACTAATAGGTCTATTTCTCTGGCCACGATTGTAGCGAGGGTTCTCGATGGTCTGCTTAACATGGAATTGAATAAGTATCTGAAATTGAATGACGCGCAGTTCGGCTTTCGTGCTGGCTTATCTACCGAAAGTGCAATTGTATGTTTAAAGCAGGCTGTGGAGTATTACACGCGTAGAAAAACACCTATTTATGCCTGTTATCTGGATCTTAGTAAGGCCTTCGATCTGGTTGATTACAATTTACTTTGGAATAAACTAGACGAAGTGCAGTTTCCCAGAGAGCTCACGCGCATATTTAGGTGTTGGTACTCTGGTCAGAGAAATAGTGTCCGCTGGGGGGAAGTGTTGTCCGACGAGTATGGACTCGAATGTGGTGTAAGGCAGGGCGGGTTAACATCCCCCATGTTATTTAATTTGTATATGGATGCCCTAATCGATGAGCTCAACAGTACTCGTGTAGGCTGCCATATTAACAGAGTATGCTTCAATAACATAAGCTACGCAGACGACATGGTACTGCTGAGCCCATCGGTGGGTGGCATCCGAATACTTATTGAAAAGTGTGAAGCTTATGCCCATAAACATAACTTACGATACAATGTCGCGAAAAGTGAGTTCATGGTT
This sequence comes from Thaumatotibia leucotreta, assembly GCA_025490895.1. Lineage (NCBI taxonomy): Eukaryota > Metazoa > Arthropoda > Insecta > Lepidoptera > Tortricidae > Thaumatotibia > Thaumatotibia leucotreta. The sequence goes on along the minus strand of JALPQI010001347.1, from coordinate 112,289 downwards.
TTTAAGGCGGGGAGCAAGTGTCCATCATACATACCGCCCATTCGTTTGAATGGTGAATTGCTGAATCGGGTTTATTCTTTTAAATATCTCGGGCACCTGGTCTCCGACGATCTGCGTGACGACGCAGACATAGAGCGCGAGCGTAGGGCGCTGGCTGTGAGGGCCAACATGATCGCTCGTAGGTTCAGCAGGTGCACAGCTCAGGTCAAAATAACACTTTTTAGAGCTTACTGTACATCACTGTACACCTGCAGCCTATGGACGAGATACACGCAGCGTTCTATGAACGCCCTGCGTGTACAATATAACGACGCGTTCAGGATACTGTTGCGGCTGCCGCGCTACTGCAGTGCGTCTGGCATGTTCGCGGATGCGCATGTGGACGGTTTTTATGCAACGCTCCGCAAGCGCAGCGCTGCGACGCTCCGAAGGGTGCGCGGCAGCCGCCACAGTCTCCTGGCCGTTGTTGCTGGGAGCTGGGACAGTGCCCTAGTCAGGCACTGGACCTCTCAACATCTTAGCTTAAGTACTAACATAATTATTTAAGGCACTATTGTAACTAACACCATATGGATTTAATTGTCCGAAATAAATGATTTTTATTTTTATTTTTTTATTATTTATTTATTGACAATGAGCTAGTGCCTGTTAGATCGCAATATAAATTAAATCGATGCGGAGTGCCACAGGGGAGTATACTTGGCCCATTATTATTCCTTATATATATTAATTATTTACCTACCCAAATACAACATAATTGCATAATGTTTGCAGATGATACTACATTGATAATAAAATCTGACAATCTCGATAATTTTAATAAAAATATAAATGAACTTCACGCCGCTCTCCTTGGCAAAAGAGAACTGGCGCAGACCTGTGGTACTAAGCACCGAGGACCGCAAGGCGGTATGGAAGAGCAAGGAGCTACACGGGCGGTTCTACAAGTCCCTCACGGGACCTGACGTAGATCTGCTCGCGTCGGTGAACTGGCTTCGATTCGGGGACCTCTTCGGAGAAACCGAGGGTTTTGCCTGTGCAATTGCTGACGAGGTTATCATGACGAATAACTACCGGAAATATATCCTGAAGGACGGTACGGTCGACATTTGTCGGGCATGCCGCCGTCCCGGTGAGTCACTCAGGCATATTATTTCCGGTTGTTCTCAGATTGCTAACACCGAGTACTTGCACAGACATAACCTCGTAGCCAGTATTATACACCAGCAGCTTGCTCTTCAATACGGCCTTGTGGACGTCGAAGTGCCATACTATAAGTACACAACTGCACCAGTTCTCGAAAATGATCGTGCCACGCTCTATTGGGATCGACCTATCATCACGGACAGGACTATTGTAGCCAATAAGCCTGATATCGTGCTGGTAGATCGATCGCAGCGCCGGGCTGTGCTCGTCGACGTCACCATCCCCCATGATGAGAATCTCGTGAAGGCCGAAAAGGACAAGTCCAGTAAGTACCTAGACTTGGCCCACGAGATAACCGCCATGTGGGATGTTGACTCGACGATCATAGTCCCGATAGTCGTTACAGCGAACGGTTTAATAGCGAAGAGTCTCGACCAACACCTTAAGAGTCTCTCGCTAGATGGCTGGATCAAGGGTCGGATACAGAAGGCGGTAATCCTGGACACGGCGCGGATAGTCCGTCGGTTCCTCTCTCTGCGACCTTAACCACCGGCAGCTTGGGCCCGCCCCGTTGCCGGCGGCACCCTAGTTTAGGTTTTTTATAAAGTGTTTATATTTTGTATTGTTTTTTGTATGTTGTATTGTATTTTAATTTTGTATTCATTTTATAAAAACCCTAAACTAAGAGAAAAGTTAAATAAAGAGATATAAATGACACAGTAGATAATGTAATTCGTTGGCTCAATAATAATAATTTAAAAATAAATATTAATAAGACATGTTTAATGCAATTTAGAACAGATAGGGGCACAGACATCGATTTAGATATTCAATATGAAAATGACACTGTTGTCGAAGTAGAATATACCAAGTTTTTAGGGATATATTTAGATAAGTTTTGTGACTGGAAAATACATGTTGCTCATGTATGTGAAAGGCTAGACAAATTTGTCTTTGCTCTAAGACGACTTAGCAGCATTTCCTCCAAAGCTGTAGCCTTAACAGCCTACCATGGACATGTCTCATCTATATTGAACTATGGACTTTTGATCTGGGGTAAGTCTGTAGATGTTCATAAAGCATTCCTGGCTCAGAAAAAATGTGTACGCGCTGCGTGCAATGTCCATTACCTAGAGCCATGCAGACCGCTATTTCAAGCAACAAAAATTCTGCCGCTGCCATGCATGTATATATTACAGGCATCCTTGTTTGTTAGAGAGCACCCTGAATATTTTGACGCTCATAGTACCTTTTTTCCTCGATCGACCAGACACAGAAATGAAATATTCTTGCCTAGAGCAAAGAAAAATATTTTCAAAAATAATGTATATTCCATGGTCATCCAAATCTATAATAAATTACCAAAGGGCATACTGGAAATAGATCCGAGGTTGTTTAAAAATACCCTCTGTAAGTGGTTGCTGGGGCACTGTTATTACTCGATCCAAGAATTTATGTCTGATGAAAACCCATAATGTACAACTGTTTATTCACTATTCTTTCATATAACTTTGACATGTGTAATTTTTCTAATATTGTTTTCTCTTTCTCAATCTACTCCATTTCCATTAATGTAAAAATAAAAGTTAAATTATTTGTTAGCTGTTAAATTAATTCAATAATTCTAAAATTGACATGATACTTAGATATTTCAAAATTCCCTTAATATAAATTTTATCACTGTGATATACTTATAAATTATGTATATTTTTAATAGCACTGTTTCTGCATGCTAGCTTTATATTGCATGCCTATCATAGGGTAGAACATAAGGACTTTTTGAAATGTAACACCACACTGACTGTAACATAACTATGTTCTTGCAATAAATATATTTCTATTTCTATTTCTTAAAAGTACGCATCTTTTGACGGAGAGCATTGATGTGCCAAAGTATTGTAGAGGTTGTATAACAATCATCTACATTACTGGTTACTTTCGGGTAAATTCTATATTTAAATGTATGACATTATAATCAACATAATAAATAAAATATTAATTTGGTTCAGTCACCCTTGAGGCTCTGGCCTCCGGGTCACGCTCGCGCACCGCGTAAATTCTTCTTCAAAGTCTACCTCTGAGTTTCTTCTTACACCTCCCACAGTATATACGAGGACATGTACTTGATTTATCAGCCTCCGTAGCCTAGTTGGTAGTGACCCTGCCTACGAAGCTGGAGGTTCCGGGTTCGAATCCCGGCGAGGGCATTCTTTGTGTATTTATTAACCGACTTCAAAAAGGAGGAGGTTAACAATTCGTCGAAATCTTTTTTTTTTTTTTATGTATGTTCCCCGATTAATCGAAGACGCGTGGACCGATTTGAAAAATTCTTTTTTTGTTTGAAAGGGTATACCTTCTAGTTGGTCCCATTGTCACCGAATTCTGATCTGATGATGGGATCCTGGAGAAATCGAGGGAACTCTTCAAATGTTGTAGGCACACATGACATTTTTCATTTCTTTTCGAAGACTAATCAAGTATTTGCGTCTAGTCATGAACATTTTAAGTTGGTGATCTGATGATGGAAGGTACAACTCCTTAGCAATTAGGAGTTGGGGGATAATTCTTTAAGTATAACATATTTCATGTATTTTGGAAGCTATTCGCGTATTTGCGTTTAGGTGGTCATCCTTTCATGTCGGTGAGCTGATGATGGAAGGTACAACTCCTTAGAGATTAGGAGTTGGGGGATAATTCTTTAAATATAACATAGTTCATATATTTTGGAAGCTATTTGAGTATTTGCCTTTAAGTGGTCATAGTCTCATGTTGGTGAGCTGATGACGAAAGGTATAACTCCTTAACGATTAAGTAATTTTTTGAATGTAACAACTGTCATACATTTTTGAGATCTATTCAAGTTTTTGCTTAGTAGTTATGACATGTTGGTTAGCGGTTAGTGATTCTTTAAATAATATAGGCATGCTAAGGCTTGGAAGCTATTTGAATATTTGCCTTTAGGTGGTCATCCTTTCATGTTGGTGAGCTGATGATGAAAGGTACAACTCCTTAGAGATTAGGAGTTGGGGGACAATTCTTTAAATATAACATATTTCATGTATTTTGGAAGCTATTCGAGTATTTGCGTTTAGGTGGTCATCCTTTCATGTTGGTGAGCTGATGATGGAAGGTACAACTCCTTAGAGATTAGGAGTTGGGGGATAATTCTTTAAATATAACATAGTTCATATATTTTGGAAGCTATTTGAGTATTTGCCTTTAGGTGGTCATAGTCTCATATTGGTGAGCTGATGACGAAAGGTATAACTCCTTAACGATTAAGTAATTCTTTGAATGTAACAACTGTCATACATTTTCGAGATCTATTCAAGTTTTTGCTTAGTAGTTATGACATGTTGGTTAGCGGTTAGTGATTCTTTAAATAATATAGGCATGCTAAGGCTGTTACCTATAATCTTTGAAATTATTCATACCTACTGATGATACACTGTATATGTCCTCGATAATGGGATAATTCTTCGAATATTTAAGTTATCCAGTTCAGGTTTTCTGGCCTATTACAGTGCAGTGCATACTAAATAACGATTTTACACTATTAAAAAGCGTAAAATAAAATATTTTAAAATAAAAATAAAACCGCCTTCAAAAATTCGCCCGAACTAAAAAGTAAAAAATAATTTTATTTCCTACTTCTTAGGATTTCCTACCCAAACCTTTAAACCTAGGTATCCTACAGGTATCCTACAGATTTCTTAGAAGTCGGTGCCAAGCCAAATATGTTCACTTCGCGAGTATATGACCGTATTTGATAGATTTTTGTCTATAGTCAAGTCATAGAACTTACTGTCACACCGGTTATGCTTTAATCAAAATGACTGAGGTAGATCATTCTGTTGATAACAACATAATCGGACTGACAGTAAGTTACAAAGCTCTATCTAATACGAGTATATACCTATGAACGTATTTGGCTTGGCACCGACTTCTAAGAAATCTGTAGGATACCTGTAGGATACCTAGGTTTAAAGGTTTGGGTAGGAAATCCTAAGAAGTAGGAAATAAAATTATTTTTTACTTTTTAGTTCGGGCGAATTTTTGAAGGCGGTTTTATTTTTATTTTAAAATATTTTATTTATCACAAATGTTTGTTCCTTGGTCATGGCTGTCTATGTATTTAAGTATCTATATGTATCTATCTATTATATATATCGTCGCCTGGTACCCACATCACAAGCCTTATTGAGCTTACCGTGGGACTAGGTCGATTTGTGTAAGATGTCCCAAGATATTTATTTATTTATTATTTATTTATTTATGATTGCATACAAAAGCGGTCACTTCATGCCTGTAATAATTCCTATGAAAATAATACGTATTTAGGCATAGCTTAGCCGCCCCGATACATCTGGCAACTGTACAGTCACGTCTAATAATATGTATATATTTTAGATCGTATGTCAAAGGCTTAAGGATCAAAATCGTATACATATTATTAGAGCCGACCGTACTAAGCTATGGCTCGACATTACAACTAAAGCGTTGTTTTTTAGTACTATAACTATTTCCAACACTTTTTGTTTGATGCCACAAAGTAATGGTATTATTATTGACCTTCACAATTAAGTAATTTTTATGCTTGTTGATCATAATCTCTTGGCTAATGGGATTTTCACGGTCACGCTACTTGGTGATAGTTTGGTAACTGATAAAAACTTGTTATCTATGTAGGTATTTCACATGATTTAAGATACAATGTTTAGGTATGGCATGTCCCGAAAAATTGAGGTTCATTCGTCTAGGTACTCTAAATGTTTCACCTACTTTACTGTGAGTAGCTACGGCTTAATAGAAAATGAAATAATGAAGGATATTTTCTGTTGTCTGCATCACTTACACTATGCAATCACCATAATCATAACCTCTGTAAAACCATAAATGCTTATTAATAGTTATTAAAATCGTCAGACGTGTTACCCGAAGTCCTCAGGCATTTTGGCCGTAGTTGTGGACTGTAGCTGGAACAAGCCTACTACGATGCGGCAAAGCAGCCTATCCCTCTAAGTTATAACCGGCTCCTAACTTAGGAAGTCGATAAGTATTGTTTCTCTCTATCGGTTTTTTAGACATTTTGATAAGACCGAAAGGCAGTAACGATACTATCGGCTGGCTTAGTTAGAAGATGTTTATGAAGGGGGTAGAATTGAAAATATTCTAACTACTTTGGTATATTCGAAGCATCTATCCCTGTCAGTCCAAATATCCTCAATTCGAGAGAAAAAAACAGTTACCTGAAATATACTCTCCTCTGGTTTACCTGCATCATATCTCCCATCTTCCAGGTACTCGAAAGTAGCTGCATGCCCGCCCGAATGCTCAAGATCACGTACAAACTCGTCAACACAGAGACCAAGTTACTCCACCGGCTACTCCAAGCCCACGGTCTTCAAGACGCTGGACCTGATGCCAAAGACTTTAATCTCATGTGGTCAGGACTACATCCTAAACCTGATGTGTTGAGGTCACTATCGCAGTATCAGAGAGTCAACCATTTTCCAAGGTAAGCTTTGATACCAAGATGATTACACAGAATTGCAGATCATAGACTTCAACGAAAAATAATTATCTCCAAAGACTTCAAATTGATTTGTCGTGATCACTATAGCAGAACCACAGACAACCATTTTCCAAGGTAAGCTTTGATATCAAGATGATTACACAGAATTACTTGCCATGGACTCCAAGGTTCAAGATCTGACGCCAACTACTTTGATATCAGGCCGGCCCTACATCCTAAACCTAATGTGTTGAGGTCACAATCGCATCAGAGAGTCAACCATTTTCCAAGGTAAGATTTTTACAATGATCATTATACAGAATGACATATTATTATAAGGTACTACTTTATGCGGGATCTTATGCCAAAGACTTCAGGTATGGTCAGGGTTACACCCCAAATAAAAAATTTGGATAGCACTGGCATGTCATCATCATGAATCAACCAGTTTCCAAAGATTGGAACTAAAATCACGTACAAGCTGATCAACAGAGAGACCAAGCTCAAGCTTCAAGCTGGACCTTATACCAAAGACGTTGTTGTTCTGATTGACTCATGTATTGTGCAACGCGATGTGCTGAGGTCGCAGTATCAGGGAGCTAGCCATTTTTTGCAAGGTAAGATTTGATACCAACATCACGTACAACACAAAATGATAAAAGGTTTCTTACAATTTGATTTATAACGTCACGCACGACGTTGTCACGAAATTGTGCCTAGGGTACCAATTGGTCGACTTTACAAGCTGGTCAACACAGATATTGGTAGATATTGGTTTAGGGTCTCTGAGACAGACTCTCACTCTCTGTCCCGAAGCGGCGTACTGAATTGTTCCTAGTCGCATTGAGCGGACATGGCCCCCCTATCTCAGCGATTTTTTATATTTTGATGTCAACCTGGAAAACTGAATAATACTGGTAAATTCGTTCTTGTTGTCTTATGAATCTTATGATATAGATTACAGTATTACCACATGTATAAGTTCTGACGGACGTAGCGCAAACGTATTATTTAGTTGATTCAATTCAATAGTTTATTTGAAATCCTACATACAATAAGCACATGCAACGTAATGCTGATCGAGTAGTTAATAAAATTGTAATCACCCGAACCCACATTGGGTCCAGCAAAAAAGTAAAGATCTGAAGTTTGTAGTATCATATCATCATGATCTCGTAATGATAAATTTTATATTTTGTTCCCTTCAATTCCCTTCTGCGCTTACTATCGTAAATTTGTGGCGTGTCAAAGTCAAATGATTCTTTATTCAAATTGGCATAGCAGCAAACTCTTTTCAACAGTCTAAGTTACATAAAATTAAAACTACTTCCGGTTCTAACCCTACACGACTGACCCGAGAAGAACCGGTAAGAAACTTGGCGGAACTAGTTTTTTCAAATTTTTGCTCACGCATAGGGAACGTCTGGTCCAATTACTACTCGAAGCCCACGGATTGTGCATGGAACCCGGCGAGAGCATGGAGTGGACCATCATGTGGTCAGACGACCCGATCCCTTTGGGTATCCTGCAGGCGTTACAGGCAAAACAGCGAGTTAATCACTTGCCAAGGTACTATTCTAATCCTCTATCAGGACTAAAGGTGCAAGATACAAAGGTACAAGCTACAGATTACAAGGCAATGTGACTTTACCCTATCGCTTTCCGTGTAATGAAGGCTTAGCGGGCAAAATTGCCAGTCAAGAACTTCCTGAGGAATTCTTAAAAAACTTGAGATGTCTAAATATTGATGAGGTCTGTTCTTGTTGGATAGAAGAGAGTCATCTTTTCTAGCTAATATTACTAAAAGTACTCACAAATACACAAGGAGTTGAACTGGATCTGACTACCCCTTTGGTGATACTTTTTACAGGTCAGGCCTCAAGTAAAGTACGTACTCCTTGAAATAACAGCACGTAATATCGAGTGTAAGTAGAGGTTTACACTTACAGCCAAGTTTGAACGGTCTCTGTTTATGTATTTTAGATAAAAAAACGTTAAAAAAATACTAAATTTATTGCCGACTGCAAACACACAAACGCTAAAATAAATCAACCAAAGAGTCATATTTATTTATCTTACATATACGAGTATTATACTATAGTATTTTAAACAATAGTGTTATAATAGTGAGCTTTTGCAGAGTGGCCTAAGTAAGGTTCGAAATTGAAAAGCTTGATTATTATAATATAACACAATTGTGTACAATATTTTTTCTACGAGTCATTAAAAATAAATAAACAAATATAAATAATGAATTAAATACGCTGAAACGAAGTGCAGATCCTAAGGTGGCCGCCCGTTGATGTCTTTTTTGCGGGCATGTGATTGGTCAAATTTAGTTCAGTTGCCTACAGCGTTGGCTTATGAGTTCATTATAGTTGAGTTGCGAACTCGACGTAAATGTATACAATGGTTATAATTTTTTGTACGTAATCATAATTCAAACAATACAGTCGACGAGTAGAAAAAATATATTTAATCTGTATTCGTACATAGCACATAACAATAATTTATGGGCCATGCAAGCTCTGAGATAAGTTGATTTATAGCGTTCCTTCTCGCTTCAGCGGGTAAAGTAGGTTACACTTTAAAGTTTACTTACTGTAATGGTCTTCTAACATGAACCATCGACCGTGCTTTCTGACTATTCGTGAACCTTATTGTAAAGGCATAAGGTTCATTTAATGTCAGTCGGTTGTTGGATTGTGTAAAAAGTTTAGATAAAAAAAGTAATCGCTCCGCTATAAGAAATGTTTTGTTTGTCAACCATGAGTCAGAGCGTGATGAAGCTTTTTATTGTCATTGTTAAGTATTTTGATAAAAAAGCTTTGTTAAGGTAGATTATGAAGTAATTTCTATGTTTTTTATGTAGTTTTGTAACACTATGCAAGCCAATTAATAAAAAGTATTATCGCATTTTATGTGCTTGATGTCGTTGCAAATCCCTCATTTTGTGTCTATGACAAAAAATGTTTTTATTAACCTAAACAAATGCGTTAATTCTTTCCTCTATGACTTGGTGATCTCTTTGTGTTATATTTTATTCCCAAAGTAAATTGATATTGGAACGACTAGCAGTCTGCCAACATGATTCTTGTCTATTTTAGGCGGAAATACAATCTCGGAGCTTTTATTCAAATTAGAACGAATCAATCATTTACCTCCTTACCGTTCCACTATGTGCTAATACTGTGCCGATCGAAATTATCTCCTAGAATTCCTATGACATGCATATGTGACCGAAAAGATTGTACTCTTATGCCGGCGACACAACAGTTGTGTCAAAAGTATTTCTATGCCACTGGCATAGGAGTGGGAACTTGATTTATACTATATTGATTTAAACTTTCACGATTATCACTCATATTTTACAGACAAACGGGTCTTATTTGATTTATACTATTACTCTGTTCGGTTACGTATTTAACTAAATGTAAACTATCTATGCAATAATATAAAATAAAAGCAAATGTATATGATATTACAAGGAAATACAGTGATTTACATTGCTTTGATTTATTTTGTAACTAGTTTGGATTTTAAATACATTTTACAATAAAAATAAGCATCCAGATTGTTTACATTTAGTTAAATACCTTACCGAACTGAGTACAGTAGCATTGAAAAGTAATTTTTATCACGTAAATACGTGTCACTGGCATAGGAGTTATAATTTTTTGATCACAGACGCTGTGTCATCGGTCTCGTGTTAAGCAACATCTAGCAGCTTCTCTATTATTGTAATTCAATGTATGTATGTATGTAAATTCTTTATTGTACACAAAACACAGGTAAAAATACACAAATTATTAGTAAATTTGACAGGCACAAAGGCGAACTTATCCCTGTAAGGGATCTCTTCCAGTTAACCTTTGAGCAAAGAAGTTGCATATAGGAAGCAAAAGGTAGACAAACATACACGTGTACTGTGATGAATGTATTAGAGCACCAAACAACTATTAAATACTTGTACACAATGTTTTAAGTTTACTCCCTCTTGTCCTCAGATCTTACGAATTAACCCGCAAGGACAAACTCTTTAAAAACATAGAGAAAATGCAATACTTCCGGGGCCTGAAGCACTTCGACTTCATCCCCACCACATTCCTGATGCCCGCTGAGTTCAAAGAGTTATGTACGGCGCATTACAGGGACTAAAGGTCCTTGGATAGTCAAACCTGCCGCTTCTAGTAGAGGAAGGGGAATTTATATTGTAAATACGGTGAGTTCTACTAAGTTCAAAGAGTTATGTACGGCGCTTTACAGGGACTAAAGGGTCCTTGGATAGTCAAACCTGCCGCTTCTAGTAGAGGAAAGGGAATTTATATTGTAAATACGGTGAGTTCTACTAAGTTCAAAGAGTTATGTACGGCGCTTTACAGGACTAAAGGTCCTTGGATAGTCAAACCTGCCGCTTCTAGTAGAGGAAGGGGAATTTATATTGTAAATACGGTGAGTGACTGAGTTGTACTAAGTTCAAAGAGTTATGTACGGCGCTTTAACAGGACTAAAGGTCCTTGGATAGTCAAACCTGCCGCTTCTAGTAGAGGAAGGGGAATTTATATTGTAAATACGGTGAGTGACTGAGTTCTACTAAGTTCAAAGAGTTATGTACGGCGCATTACAGGACTAAAGGTCCTTGGATAGTCAAACCTGCCGCTTCTAGTAGAGGAAGGGGAATTTATATAGTAAATACGGTGAGTGACTGAGTTCTACTAAGTTCAAAGAGTTATGTACGGCGCATTACAGGACTAAAGGTCCTTGGATAGTCAAACCTGCCGCTTCTAGTAGAGGAAGGGGAATTTATATTGTAAATACGGTGAGTGACTGAGTTCTACTAAGTTCAAAGAGTTATGTACGGCGCATTACAGGACTAAAGGTCCTTGGATAGTCAAACCTGCCGCTTCTAGTAGAGGAAGGGGAATTTATATAGTAAATACGGTGAGTGACTGAGTTCTACTAAGTTCAAAGAGTTATGTACGGCGCATTACAGGACTAAAGGTCCTTGGATAGTCAAACCTGCCGCTTCTAGTAGAGGAAGGGGAATTTATATTGTAAATACGGTGAGTGACTGAGTTGTACTAAGTTCAAAGAGTTATGTACGGCGCTTTACAGGACTAAAGGTCCTTGGATAGTCAAACCTGCCGCTTCTAGTAGAGGAAAGGGAATTTATATTGTAAATACGGTGAGTTCTACTAAGTTCAAAGAGTTATGTACGGTGCTTTACAGGGACTAAAGGTCCTTGGATAGTCAAACCTGCCGCTTCTAGTAGAGGAAGGGGAATTTATATTGTAAATACGGTGAGTGACTGAGTTGTACTAAGTTCAAAGAGTTATGTACGGCGCTTTACAGGACTAAAGGTCCTTGGATAGTCAAACCTGCCGCTTCTAGTAGAGGAAGGGGAATTTATATTGTAAATACGGTGAGTGACTGAGTTCTACTAAGTTCAAAGAGTTATGTACGGCGCATTACAGGACTAAAGGTCCTTGGATAGTCAAACCTGCCGCTTCTAGTAGAGGAAGGGGAATTTATATAGTAAATACGGTGAGTGACTGAGTTCTACTAAGTTCAAAGAGTTATGTACGGCGCATTACAGGACTAAAGGTCCTTGGATAGTCAAACCTGCCGCGTCTAGTAGAGGAAGGGAAATTTATATTGTAAATACGATGAGTGACTCTTTGAACTTAGTAGAACTCTACTAAGTTCAAAGAGTTATGTACGGCGCTTTACAGGACTAAAGGTCCTTGGATAGTCAAACCTGCCGCTTCTAGTAGAGGAAGGGGAATTTATATTGTAAATACGGTGAGTGACTGAGTTCTACTAAGTTCAAAGAGTTATGTACGGCGCTTTACAGGACTAAAAGTCCTTGGATAGTCAAACCTGCCGCGTCTAGTAGAGGAAGGGGAATTTATATCGTAAATACGGTTAGTGACTCAGTTCTATTGAACTATTTAGTTGTGTACAGCGCATTATATTATATTTTATTCAGGGTATGTATATTTTATTCAAGGGCCAAATTTTAGAGGGTTAATTAACCTAATACTATGGGACCGTCATCCGAAAAAAAAATCTGATGTTCCATACGTTTCCGCCTAATTATCTCGGGGTTGAATGGATCAGATTTTTTTTCTCGAATCGGATGTCGCTCCCATACTAAAAGTTCACCAAAAAGACCTCAGAATTGATCCCCTACGTTTGGCCGGTGAATATTAAATCACCCTGGAGGTCCTTGGATAGTAAAACCTGCGGGCCATTGCCCTTATAGCTTTAGAAAGGTATTTTAGTGTATGTTTAGATTAACTTTTTCTTGTTTATGCTACTAAAACTATGCAAGCATGCATTTTACTGGTGTTAATATGCCATTTCCTTAATGAGCCACCTGTAAACATGGACTAAATGCGTGCTTGCATAATTTAAGTATGTAGCATAATATGTATTGCATAAAACCAGCATGACTCAGAAGACCGTAACCATGGTAATAACAGACAATACAAAGTTGATTCACCCATTCTAAGATTTTTTGGTAATATTTATTATGTGTCTGTTTTTTAGGGTTCCGTAGCCAAAATGGCAAAAACGGAACCCTTATAGATTCGTCATGTCCGTCTGTCCGTCTGTCACAGCCGATTTACTCGGAAACTATAAATGCTACAGTAACGAAATTTGGTAAGGATATGTGTTGTATGAACCGCTACAGGATTATGATACTAAATTGTAAAAAAAACCATTGGGGTGGGGGCTCTCCCATAAAGTTAGAATCCGCGCTAGCGCTTAATAGAGAAAGGAAGCGTGTGAAAGGGAAGCCACCAGTCATATGACTATTACACGAGTGCAAAAGAGATAGGAAACAATCCCAAAAGCGTACCCACTTTTGAAGTGACATATCAGCCGTATCAGCCTTCTCGACGGAGACTGTTATTTAAAAGTGTTTTTATATTTAATTCTAGTAAGAAGTAAATTTGCACAAATAATTAAACCGATATGGTATCGTGTAGTGTAAAGGATTGCCCTGTTACCCACCGAAGAAATGACGGCAAACACTCGTTTCACAAGTAAATATGATTTTCCGGTTGATTGTTTTCAAACGATATTTTGTCGATTTAGTAGCATAAATCGTGTAAGTTATCACTTTCTAGCATTAATTATTAGTTATCCTATCACTGTGCGCTAATAATTTATCACAATGGTGAATATTAAAGGATATTTTGTGTAAAAATATAAATTGTCACGCTACGCTAGAGCTTGACTAAATGTTGAACTACCAATATCGATATTCGTTCGATAAACATACCTAATCAATCAATTACCTTACAATGCCGTCAGAGTCCCAGATTTTAATTATGAATGTGTATTTAACAAACTTGAAGGACCTTACTATGTTTTTTGAGATTTTTTTGATAATATACGATTTTTATTATTTCTGTTAAGTTTAAGGGATACGCCAGATAATAAGTTCACACACGTTTGCAATTTGTAATTCGACACCCTCAATTCACATTGTACTATAAAAGTTATAGCAAAAAACGAAGATAAAAAATACCATGTTGTCGATAAAACAGTCAGATATCGATAGATAATTGCTCTGTTGTAATAGGCAACCCTATTCCTGACCACACATAGACAAATTTACGCACACACCTTGCGTTTCGTTCTTGGTTACGCTTTTAATCGTTGTCGATCATTCTTTGTCATCTTAGTTCTGTGGGCTCTCCATACATGTAACTGAGGGATAGAATTTTTTTTTTAGTTGTACGTAAGCGTGTGGGGTATTAATAGAAAGGTCTTTGAAAATGATATGAAGGTTTATAAATCTCATTTTTATTTCAGCAAATCGTTTTCGAGATATCAGCTCTCAAAGTCTGAAAAATGTGTCCCCCCCCCCCCCTCTATTTTCTAAACTACGCGATATAAAATTCTAAAAAAAATATATGTTATGCACATTAATAAACTCTATCAACGATTTTTGGTTTGATTAAATTATCTCCTATAGTTTTTGAGGTAGGTTAATTTAACTGTATTTTTTTAATAATAAATTGATAATGGTACGGAACCCTTCGCGCGCGAGTCCGACTCGCACTTGGCCGGTTTTTTTTAATGAGTTGCAGTATAGAATTTTTGGGTTATTCCCACCTGTTACCACCAACTTGACACCAGTGGTAACACCTGGGATTTTTTTCCCACCTGTTACCACTGGGAACAACTGGGAATTAAAATTCCCAACTGTTACCACTAAACTAATTATTTTAGTAACTAACCAAATATTTTAGTGGTAACTAGTGGGAAAAAATCCCAGTAGTTACCACCAAGTACTCTGGTGGTAACAGGTGGAAAAAAAAAATCCAGTTGTTACCACTGGTGTCAAGTTGGTGGTAACAGGTGGGAATAACCCGAATATTTATTTTTAGTATCTTTTAAGTATAAATCCGTTAATACTAACATCTCTTCCAGCCCGAACAAATACCGAAAGGCGAAAACGTGGTCGTAGCCAAATACATCGACAAGCCACTCCTAATAGGCGGCCACAAATGCGACCTTCGCCTCTACGTGTGCGTCACATCGATAGACCCGCTGCTTATATATTTGTATGAAGAGGGTCTTGTACGATTTGCGACGGTCAAGTATGATAAGACGAACAAAAACCTGTGGAACCCGTGCATGCATTTGTGCAATTATAGCATTAATAAATACCACACGGATTATATCAAGTGAGTATTTTACTGGATATTACTTTTTTAAATGGTATTTACTTAAAATATCATCATCATCATCATCATCAGCCTATGATAGTCCACTGCAGGACGTAGGCCTCTCCTATTAATTATGCGTATAGACGCATTAGGAGGTAAATGCCCATAATCGCCACGCTGGGCAAGCGGATTGGCGATCGCAGTAATGTGTCCACTATGATGACGCTGCTGCCCATCATCAATCTTTTATCAAATAGTGGTCAGTGACACTTCAATCCCTTAGTTGACTCTTACGACACCCGCAGGAGGAGTTGGGGTGGTGACAAATGTATTCTTACTGCCGTCGTACTTAAAATATGAACCATCATAATCAAAGCTCGGCGGGGGTGAGCTGTTTTCATACTAAATGACATGTATCACTTGACTTTTACTATGAAAGAAAACGGGTCACCCCCGCCGAGCATTGCTCATAATACAAGCGGCTCGGAAAAGATGGCGAAGAAGGCAGTATGGACGTACGCAGAAAAACTTGAACTTTCCTTGATTGCTTGATTAATCAAAACATTCTTACTCCTATGCCAGTGAATACTTATTCTCACGTCATTACCATAACTGAAATTCCTTTTCCTAATTATGCCAGTGACATAGAAATACGAGCATATTTGACACAAATGTTGTGTCGCCGGCATAGGAGTACAATCGTTCTGGTCACACATGCGTGTCACTGGCATAGGAGTTCTATAAGATAATTTCGATCGATATAGCATTAGCACATAGTGAAACAGTACTGGGGGCGATCGTGTTAGCGAAACAATCTGTCACTAAAATTAATGAAAAAAAATATATATATATTTTGACGAATTGTTGCTATGATTTGATACTGGTAGTGATGGGTCGTTCACGGTAACTTTCCCAAGAAAATATGGGGAATATTCCCAAATGAAGACTTTTCCCATAGTAACATTGGGAAGTTACCTGGAACGACCCATCACTAGGTGGTAGATAGATACTGGCCATATAAAAAAAAATATTCAAAATGTGTAAAAAAAACTAAATATATAATCGCTCTCAATTCTCGCGACCACTATGTATCTAGCAACATCTAATGTTTCCAGATGCGACGACCCAAACGCCGGCAACATAGGCCACAAATGGACTCTCTCCGCATTACTACGGCACCTCCGCAAGCAGGGCCGCAACACGACAGCACTCATGGCCTCCATCGAGGACCTCGTCATCAAGTCCGTCCTGTCCTCGGCGCAGACCATCACGGCGGCCGCGAAGGTCTTCGTGCCCAACTTCTTCAACTGCTTTGGTAACCCACTACATAGTATAAAAAAAAATATATATATTTTCCAAGTGGGCTTGTAAGTCGCTTTCAGACGTCAATCTTAACTTCACAATTTTGATTTTACATAGGTATTAAAACATTTTTAATAGATATGTGTTCGTGCCCAACTTCTTCAACTGCTTTGGTAACCCAATCACTACATAGTAGAAAATAAAATAAATAAAAAAATAAAATAAATTTATTTTCCAAGTGGGCTTGTAAGGCGATTTCAGACGTCAATCTTAACTTCACAATTTTGATTTTACATAGGTATTAAAACATTTTGAATAGATATGTAGAGGGTATCTACTTGTCAGTGTGTTACATTCTTACATTCACAAATCTAACACAGATAATAATAAATTAATACAAACATAACTCATTGTGGCATAATTAAAAATAAAATTCTAAAATTAATAAAATAAAAAATCTGTCTTAAGCAGTTAAAAGCATACTTCCATCCCAAATAAAAAGAAATATGAGAAAATAAAAAAATACTAGAAATGTAAAGGGTCTCTAGGTGTCAATAGAGTATAGAGAGACTATAAAATAAAGTCACTTTTTCTGTCCCTGTGTCCCTTTGTACGCTTAAATCTTTAAAACTACGCAACGGATTTTGATGAGTTTTTTAATAGGTAGAGTAATTCGAGAGGAAGGTTTTTATGTAGGTATAGTACCCGTGCGAAGCCGGGGCGGGTCGGTAGTTAATACTAAACGATAAATTTACCTGTTCAGTAAACTTCTCTGTAGTTATGCGATTTGTAACCTTTCATTGCCTGCTTTTCTGTGTATATGTAAAATTTTGGTTAATTTTATTTTAATTACAAATGGCGTATTCTGCGACCATATATAACATGGACGTCTAACGCCAGCTCAAAAATGCCCCCAAAATCAAATGTTCAATTGTGCTAAGATATAGGACATAGCGCTTTTCTTAACACCGCGCATATTTCGGCGCAACATCTTTGACAAATGTTTATAGAATATAGCCAATCAAAACTTTGATGGACCAATCACAACTAATTTTAAATGGCGGTTTAAGTTTTTATAGGTTGATTTTGAAATTCATTGCCATGATGAATTGGGGAGGAGGTGACACTTGTCAATTAAAATTCAGCAGTTTTTGAAAGGCAATTTCGTATGGCGTTAGGCTTCCATTTTTTGTTTGTTCGTAGGGCGTATTATACCTATTCTACTCCACCTATTATTCCACTATTTTGGTGTAAACAAACAACCAAATAAAAATGTACAAAATCAAATATTTAGAAATAGAACGGAATCATGTTACTTTTGTATCGTACTATTTTGATACAAAACAAAATTCAACTATTTATGGCATCAGCATCACAGTTTATTAAATTAAAATATGAAATAATTTTCAGAGTTGTTCGGATACGACATTCTCGTGGACGATATGCTGAAGCCGTGGCTGCTTGAGATCAACTTATCACCCAGGTAAGTGCTGGCTTAGTAAGTTTAACCATATAAAATGACTTGTAATGAGATAAGTCAGTCCTAAAATGAGCAGGTTTAGTAAAGTCTTTGAAAATGGCTTAATACTGCGCCTGCCCGCAAAATTTCCTGAAATACCATCTACGAGAATCTCAGTGTCAGACATAAAAAAAATAACAGTAACCAATAATAAATATCATGAATCATATTTTTTGGTACTCGAATCGGAAAATATTTTTTAGTACAGATGGTGCCTTTTTTATGCTCTAGTGCGAGTAGTGGGTCATTTTACGTCAGGTCCAAAACTTCGGAGGGCCATCTGTACTAAAAAACGTCGTACGAGACACGTGCAAAAAGGACAGTACATTATGTATAACGTATAACTCCCTTCGGTCGTGTTTTAAAACATCGCCACTCCTTTCGGATTTCCTGTTTTTCGCACTTGTGTCGTAATGTACTATATTAATCTCATTGATCTGCGCCTGCTCGCAAAATTTCCCGAAAAACCATCTACGAGCAACTCAGTGTCAGACATACGATTTGTTTTTTATTTATTATTGTAATAATAATAAATATCGTTAACCTTATAACTGCCAGGGATTTTTCATGCAGAGATCGGACAAATGTGTGTCATTGTTCGCTATAATAGGGATATGACTCAAAATTTGATTGAATGAATAATTAAACGAATAATTTTTTGAAATTTGATTTCGAAGCTTTAAGGTGACTATTTACAAAGGTTTTCATAGTTACTGGTGTCAAATAGGTAATTTTCTGAAGATTATTAAATGATTAATTTTTCATGCAACTTTGGAGTCATGTCCATATTATTGCGACCAATGACGCACATTTGTCCGATCTCTGGATATATCAGACTACGGCCGTTAAAAGGTTAATAATATGTTCCCTTACAGCTTAGCATGCGAGAGTCCCCTAGACGCGCGCGTCAAATCGGCTCTCCTCGCCGACACCCTCACGTTGGTCGGGCTGCCTGCCGTGTCCATGGGCAAGGCTGAAGTGTCCGCACCACAAAATTCACTCAAAATGAGGATCGGTGCGGTACGTTAATAAATATTAAATCATCGTGTGTTTTGTTGTCAGTACAATTAATGCTTTCGCCAGTAATTCCTAACAGCAATGTGTTTGAATTTAAACTTTCGTGAGTCATAATATCTATAAATGTGTTAGTTTTTAGTAAAACATCCCACTTTGTCGCTTACCATAAAGACGAGATTTCCTTGTATCTTCACATGAATAAACTGACAAAGCGCCTTTATGGCAAACGACAAAGTGGGACGTTTTACTCAACTCACTCACAAATATAATTAAACGGTTAAACGCGTAAACTTACGTTTAATTATATCCTGACGTTTCTGGCATGACGTTACACCCGTGGTCGCAGGTCGCGTGGTCGTTTTAAAATATGAGTGATAATCGTGAAAGTTTAAATCAATATAAACGGTTAAACTCACGTACATATATCACATACCCGGCACATAATATATATTAGCGAGTAGTCTACATTTAGATATAACATTTTATAACTAGCTACTGCACTTAGGCACTGGTTTCAACGCGAGCTACTAAGCTATGAACTATCGGCTATAAACACGAACAAAAGATACGCACTCCCGTATAAAAAAGAGACATTTCGATACTCGCTCAGCGATGATAGCTGGGCGAGTAACTATGAAAGCGCCGTGTCTCTTATTTACACGGGAGTGCGTATCTTTTGTTCGTGTTTATAGCCGATAATAGACATGATGACTGGCAAGTCAAATCGGCATCTTTTTTCGAACTGTCAAAACGATCACCACCATGGACTTTTATCTCAAAAGTGACGTCACATTTGAGTACTGCCAAATGACCTACTTTTTAAGCTCTTTTCAATTTATTAAATAGAAGTTCTATACAAAAATTACTCCAATCTACATCTTAGTAATAATTTTTTCGTGTATTATGTCGTGCATAATGTTAAATAATTTATTTTAACTACAGTCATCATCCCAATTCATAGCTTAGCGGTGAGACCAGTGCCTTATGCTTAGGAGAGCAGAATGACTATCTAGTTTAGGACATTTCATAGCCCTATGTTCTATCATTAACCTAACTTCGAGCAAAATGCCAACCACTAAATCCATTCCAGTGCCGACGCGTCCACTCAGCAGAAAACGTGTGTCGCCCCAACAATAAATCCAACGGTTCCACCCCCGCGGCGCTCACCAGCGAAGAACTAAGGCTGGTCCGCGCCGTGCGAGCACAATACGCTCGTAGGGGAGGCTTCGTGAGGATCTTCCCCAGTCAGAACAGCTGGCAGAAGTACGCGCAGTACCTAGGTCAGTACAATAAAACGGCGTTGGGCTTCTAACACTCTCGTTAGTAATGCCGCACCTGCGACCGGATATTTTTTTTTTTTTATGTTGGCACAACAAAGTGGCTCCACTCCACCTGATCGTAAGTGAAAAGTAGAGCCCAAATCGCGGCGGCAACGATCACGAGACAATCAGTAACCTGTTAGTTGCCACCGCCTTGCTGGCTCGCTAGATGCTTCTTCACGCTTCGTTTAAAGGGTCCCAACTTATAGGTATGCGGAAACACATATGCCGGTAAAGAATTCCACTTTTTAATAGTCCGGCATATGAAGGAATTATATATATATAACATGGACGTCTAACGCCATCTCAAAAATGCCCCCAAAATCAATTGTTCAATTGTGCCAAGATGGGCAGGACATAGCGCTTTTCTTAATACCACGGATATTTCGGCGCAACATCATTGACAAACGTTTATAGAATGTAGCCAATCAAAACTTTGATGGACCAATCACAACTATTTTTAAATGGCGGTTTTAGTTTTTATAGGTTGATATTGAAATTCATTACCGTGACGTATTGAAGAGGGGTTGACAGTTGTCAACTAAAATTCAGGCCCGTTTTTGAAAGGCAATTTAGTATAGCGTGCGGCTTCCATGTTTTATTTGTTCGTAGTGCCGCACTGACCTCCCTAGATGTACAATGTACTATTGTGTGACCCTTTTCGGCATAAGTAAATTATTTCTTACCCCACAGACCCAGTCTCCGGCATACCCGTATGCTCGACATCGCTCAACAACAACGTGCCATACAACGTGGTGCCCCACAACTACAACCTGCTGATCCACGCGCATGTGCTACCACACTTCGCTCACGCCACGGCCGCTACCAGTATCACTGATACTCCGCAACCTATGCCGACGCCACTGAGGTCAGTATACCTTAAATATAGTGTTACCTGTTCATCGCTCAATAACAACGTGCCATACAACGTGGTGCCCCACAACTACAACCTGCTGATCCACGCGCATGTGCTACCACACTTCGCTCACGCCACGGCCGCTACCAGTATCACTGATACTCCGCAACCTATGCCGACTCCACTGCGGTCAGTATACCTTAAATATAGAAAGAAAAGAAAGAAAGAATAAGCAATTTATTCACTAAAGCACACATACGTGCATTTTCACTTTTAGGGACACCCAATTACCGTGAAATTAGAAATCCTTAATTGCGGTCAGCTTTGTAACGACAATTAGGTACAATATCTTAAGGAATTTAAACTTGATCGGCGTTTTTATTTTATAATATGGCTTATAGTTTGTGAAATGAACACCAAAACCGAGTTATTATCGAAATTTGGTGCTTAATTGTCGTTACAAAGCTTACTGAAATTAAGGTTTTTTAACTTCACGCAAATTAGGTGACCCAAAAAGTGAAAATGCCCATACACAGGACTCAACAATCAGAAAACTACAATAACACAAAACTTATACCTATACATCAGTCTGGCTAGGGTTTTACTCAGAGAAAATGATCAAACATAACCGTGTCCAGCAATGTGTGCGATAAGGAAAAGGCTTTGACTCAGCATAATGTTGTAATAATGTTGTATAAACGGAAAAAAAATATAAAAAAATATAGTGTTACCAGTTCATTAGACTCTGCTCACGCCACGGCCGCTACCAGTATCACTGATACCCCGCAACCCATGCCGACGCCACTGAGGTCAGTATATCATAATCCACTGAGGTACGTGTAGGTACCTTAAATATAAGGTCACCAGTTCACCACACTTCGGCTCACGCCACGGCCGCTACCAGTATCACTGATACTCCGCAACCTATGCCGACGCCACTGAGGTCAGTATATCATAATCCACTGAGGTACGTGTAGGTACCTTAAATATAAGGTCACCAGTTCACCACACTTCGGCTCACGCCACGGCCGCTACCAGTATCACTGATACTCCGCAACCTATGCCGACGCCACTGAGGTCAGTATATCATAATCCACTGAGGTACGTACCGTGTAGGTACCTTAAATATAAGGTCACCAGTTCACCACACTTCGGCTCACGCCACGGCCGCTACCAGTATCACTGATACTCCGCAACCTATGCCGACGCCACTGAGGTCAATATATCATAATCCACTGAGGTACGTGTAGGTACCTTAAATATAAGGTTACCAGTTCACCACACTTTGCTCACGGCACGGCCGCTACCAGTATCACTGATACACCGCAATCTATGCCGACTCCACTGAGGTCAGTATACCTTAAATATAGTGTTACCAGTTCACTAGACTTTGCTCACGCCACGGCCGCTACCAGTATCACTGATACTCCGCAACCTATGCCGACTCCACTGAGGTCAGTATACCTTAAATATAGTGTTACCAGTTCACTAGACTTTGCTTACGCCACGGCCCCTACCAGTATCACTGATACTCCGCAACCTATGCCGACTCCACTGAGGTCAGTATACCATGTTATGTGAGCGTCAGAATGACTGACCAAAATAGCGGATCAGTGTTAGAGTACCGTCATAATTTACTACCTATTTGCTACTATTTACTACCTATGTTCACATATTTGCTACCTAAGTTTTAAAAAAGAAATAAATTTAATTAAGTGGGCAGTCATTCTGACGTCAGGATGACTGCCCACATTTAATATTTCGTGGTTAGACCGTATATTTTGTAACTTTCTATGTACTATGATTTACTACCTATTTGCTACCTAAGCATATATTTTTCCACATTTTTTAGGCAAAAAATGTCGATTTTATAAGCATTTCAAATTCTGAATAAAAAAAAATTGTTAGATTACCATCATAATTTACTATCTATTGGCTACTATTTACTACCTATGTTCACATATTTGCTACCTAAGTTTAAAAAAAGTAATAGTCTAGTAATATTCTTCTTCAAATAAACACCGAAATTAATAAAAAATATCGGAATAAAATTTACTTCAACGTTCAATGGCCGGTTGGTGGCTAGAAGTACATGCATTGAAAATTTTTTTGTAGAATTTCCGAAAAATTATGCAACTTTTAAGTTTTTATAATATCCAAAAACTGTCAAAATCGGCTCATCCCAACGTGTATGGACGTATTCTGGCCCAGCCAGTGATTGGCAAGCGTTTTTCTGAACAATGAACAGCTAAAACGCTTGCAGAGTTGCAATTGGCGTGTCACAGTGGCCGAGTCGTTAGGAGCTAAATGCCTATGCTCTCGTATTATATTTTAAAATATTTGTTACAGACTGAAGCGCTACGAGACAGTAACAATAACCAGTACAGCGCCGGCCATCAGCCTCGTGGAGCCGGCGCCCGCGCCGCACGACTCGCGCCACGCAAAAACTCGAGTCAAACAACAACTCGCCGCCGGCGTCAGGCTCACGTGAGTTGCCCTCTAAACCCGTTTATTTTTAATAATGCATTCTGACTGACCTTTTAATTTTACATACATAGCGATTTTTACATACATGACGATTAGAGAGCTTTTACATATCTAAATCTTATTTTCATCACACCAGGGTGCTTAGCCAAGTTGCCAATCGCTAGCGCCTGCTAGTGCATCGTAGTTTTCCCTCTTTGTCGCACTAATATGAAGGAGTGACAGAGAGGGAAAACTACGATGCGCTAGCAAGCGCTAGCGATTGGCAACTTGGCTAAGCATCCTGTTCCGTAAGTGCGCCAATACGCTGCGGTGATGCGGGCCGTAGCGTAGGTGCGTCATTACTTCATAGTATGCCGTTAAGGATTTTCATACAACATTACGTCGCACTAGCGCGGTCCGGCGCACGCCGCGCGCCGCGCCGAGTTTTCTTTTATGAAAATGATGAAATTAAGTCATCCCTGATTTAGACCATTTTAGAGTAGTTTTGTGAAAATATATTGTTTTATTTACTTTTTTGCATCACAGTTGTGATGAAAAACATTGTGTGTGCCACGGGCGGTACAAGAATTACGAACTCGTGTTAGAATTAAGCCCTCACCTTCGGCTCGGGCTTGAATTCACACTCGTTCGTAATTTCTTGTTTACCGCCCTAAGTACACAATGTACTATTTTGTCTTTATTCTGACAACTAGAGGCCTTTACATCTCTAGTAGTATAGATATATGTAAATGCATAATAATATTGTGAACTTGTATAATAAGAATTATTTTTATTTATTATCTTGAAAAAACAAGTCCACCTGAGTTTCTTATTGGTTTTTCTCAGGAACCAGGAGTAGATTTTTTTTTCTCTTATACCAGGAGTACATTTTTTTTTCTTCTCTACTGTCAGACGATTCGAAAATGCTTATTATCTTATTAATAAGCTCACTTGAATAAAGAATAGTAACTGTAAAGAATAGTAATAGTAACTGTTTGACTTCGATGCTACGTTAATCGGTTTCAACATTTTTGTTTAACCGAAGTTTAGAATAAATAGGGACTGTCCCGTCGGCATCGAGTCGGGGTCTGATGATGGAATCTTGAAGAAATCGGTCGAAGTCGGTTTTTATG
The DNA here is from genome assembly GCA_025490895.1 of Thaumatotibia leucotreta. NCBI lineage: Eukaryota > Metazoa > Arthropoda > Insecta > Lepidoptera > Tortricidae > Thaumatotibia > Thaumatotibia leucotreta. The sequence goes on along the minus strand of JALPQI010001347.1, from coordinate 87,329 downwards.
AAAAAAAATAATTTGGTGATTTTTACCTTTCATAAGGTGTACCGTGAAAAAGCAAAACCCGCCAAGTTTCTCACCGGTTCGTTTCGGGTCAGCGCCTTATAAATTTTTGGTACACTTTCCATACAAGTTTGCTAATGGTCCTTTGCGAAGTTTGTAGTGCGGTAGGCTAACACCGACATACATATGTGTATTTATATTAAATGTTTCGTTTTTAATTAATGCATGTTAGCTGTAAGATGCTACAAAACTATTATTTGAAAAAAAAGTCCCTCTGAGTGTCTTGCCGGATTTTTTTCAGGCAGTGGTGTAGGGTTAGAACCGGAAGTAGATTTTTTTCTCTCATTCGGTATTTAGTTTAACGATTCAAAAGCGCCCGTTGCTGGGTCTAATTGAATAATAGTCTAGTCATTTTAGGAAGTTCACCTCGGAATTCGAGATATCCAGCTGTAACTTTGTAAATACTTATACAGGGTGGTCCAAACCTTGACGTCAAAAAATTTTTCTTAGATTCCTCACGTCATGAGCTATCAGAATATACCCCATGTATGTTAGCCGATTTTTTGTAGTTTTCGAGTTATGAATTTTTGAAATTTTTTTTTGAGAAATTCTGGAATGAAGAAATTTATTAATAAAAAAAAACTATTGGGATTTTTAACTAGTTTCTTTTTGTAAAAGTATTACTACAAATAAAGCATTTAATGACAAAAAAATTAGCGTCCTCACTTTGATACAAGTAGGATAAAAAAATACCAAATTCAAAATTTTACGCTAAAAACGCATCAAAATAACATTAGTTCACGTAAATAAAAAAATAAAACATATCCCAAGGAATTTTCGTATTCTAAAGACCGCCCTAGACCTTGAGTCGTCGTAAAAGCAAAAAAAAGTGATACTTAATGATGAGGATTTTTCGGAGGAGTCGGTCAAATAAACTTAAAAAAGCTTAAAATTTTAAAGTAGTAAAAAATGACTTGAATAACTACACAAATTGAGTTTTCGTGGTATTTTCTGTCTTTGTTTATTGATAAGAACAAAAAAACAGACGAAATTTTATTTTATTTTTAAATAAAAAATTTAGAAGTTTTTTTTTAGTTTATTTGACCGACTACTCCGAAAAATCCTCATAATTAAGTATCACTTTTTTTTTCTTTTACGAAGGTTTAAGGTCTAGGGCAGTCTTTAGATTATCAAAAATCCTTTGGATATGTTTTATTTTTTTTTATTTACTAACATTAATGCTATTTTGATGCGTTTTTAACGTAAAATGTTGAATTTGGTGTTTTTTATCCTACTTGCATCAAAGTGAGGACGCTAATTTTTTTGTCAGTAAATGCTTTATTTGTAGTAATACTTTTACACAAAAAAAAATAAAAAAAAACCCAATAGTTTTTTTTTATCAATAAATTTCTTAATTCCAGTATTTCTCAATAAAATTTTTTTCAAAAATTCATAACTCGAAAACTACAAATAATCGGCTAACATACATGGGGTATATTCTGATAGCCCATGACGTAGGGAACCTAAAAAAAATTTTTTGACGTCAAGGTTTGGACCACCCTGTATATAGTTACCCTAAAAGTTGTCTCAAAACCTTCATATAGTAGAGTGTACGCAACTATTAAATTTCAAGGTCAAAAGGTCACGTACACATGTAGGTTTTGAGACAACTTTAAGGGTGTCAATATGGATCTATTTACAAAGTTACAGCTGGGTATCTCGAATTCCGAGATTCTTGCATAATTTCAGCTAAAATGACTGGACTATAAAGAATATTTTCATCACACTTGCTGTCTAAGCGCGCCATATCTCCCTTGATGCATAATGTACTATTCGTACACTTTCCATACAAGTTTGCTAATTTAAATATTTATCACAGGGGTACTCACGTAATTTAAGTCGATAATTGCTCGACATGTTTCGATCCATTTAGACTTATCGACTTAAATTACGTGAGTAACCCGTGTGATAAATATTTAAATATGTTTGAGTCTCACGTTAGTTATAATTCTAAAAAAGTTTGCTAATAGTCCTTTGCGAAGTTTGAAGTGCGGTAAGCCAACACTAATGTATATTTCAGTACGGGCGAGGTCCGGCGAGCATTCGGTCTGTACCTGACGCACGTGCTGAAGCGCGTGTCGTGCGCGAGCAGCGAGCTGGGCGTGGCGCACGCGGCGTTAGTGCTGCGGTTCCTGAAACGCGCCTCCAACACGCTGCGGATGCCTTACAATGTAAAGGTGCACTCTTATAAGCATGCCGCTTTATTTCTGGTTTTTTGCACTTTTTTGACGTTTTTTTCACGCATGACTTTAATTTTTTTCTACTCGCCGACTGTAATTATTTAATTTAAATTACGTATAGGTATCGGCACGAAAGTTGAGGCCACGCACACATCGCAACTGTAGGACACAATTGCAACTGTAAGATTGACCAAAAAGTTTGTTTCAATATTTTTCATTCATTCACTACCTTTTTTGCAATTACTACTGTAATTCACCTCAACTCTCGTGCCGATACCTATACACAAAATTATAAACATACAGGGTGGTCCAAACCTTGACATCAAAAAAATTTTTTTAGGTTCCCTACGTCATGGGCTATCAGAATATACCCCATGTATGTTAGCCGATTTTTTGTAGTTTTCGAGTTATGAATTTTTGAAATTTTTTTTTTTTTGAGAAATTCTAGTATGAAGAAATTTATTGATAAAAAAAACTATTGTGTTTTTTTAATATTTTCTTTTTGTAAAAGTATTACCTACTACAAATAAAGCATTTACTGACAAAAAAATTAGCGTCCTCACTTTGATACAAGTAGGATAAAAAATACCAAATTCAAAATTTTACGTTAAAAAAGCATAAAAATAGCATTAATGTACGTAAATAAAAAAAATAAAACGTATCCCAAGGATTTTTGGATTACCAAAAATCCTTGGGATACGTTTTATTTTTTTAAGGTCTAGGGCAGTCTTTACATTAGTAAAGACTGCCCTAGACCTTAAACCTTCGTAAAATAAAAAAAAAAGTGATACTTAATAATGAGGATTTTTCGGAGTAGTCGGTGAAATAAACTTAAAAAAGCTTAAAATTTTAAAGTAGTAAAAAATGACTACACAAATTGAGTTTTCGTGGTATTTTCCTTCTTTGTTTATTGATAAGAACAACAAAACAGACAAAATGTCACTTAATTTTTGGATTAAAAATTTATAAGTTTTTTTAAGTTTATTTGCCCGACTACTCCGAAAAATCCTCATTATTAAGTTTCACTTTTTTTGCTTTTACGAAGGTTTAAGGTCTAGGGCAGTCTTTACATTACCAAAAATCCTTGGGATATGTTTTATTTTTTTTTTATTTACGTACATTAATGCTATTTTGATGCGTTTTTAGCGTAAAATTTTGATTGGGTATTTTTTATCGTACTTGTATGAAAGTGAAGACGCTATTTTTTTTTGTCAATAAATGCTTTATTTATAGTAATACTTTTACAAAAAGAAACTAGTTAATAAACCCAACAGTTTTTTTTTATTAATAAATTTATTTTTTCCAGAATTTCTCAAAAAATTTTTTTTAAAAATTCATAACTCGAAAACTACAAAAAATCGGCTAACATACATGGGGTATATTCTGATAGCTCATGACGTGAAGAATCTAAAAAAAAATTTTTGACGTCAAGGTTTGGACCACCCTGTATACATTTACGTCGAACTATAATGTATTCATAAGACGACGCCATAGGCGACTATAATAAATTTGACCGACCGTGTGCCAGCAAAAACGACATCAACGAGCGGCCATCTCAAGATCTGCACTTCGTTTCGGCGTATTGTTTTCATTTAAATTTGTTTACTTATTTTTATTGACTCGTAAAAAAAGTATTGTACATCAATCTCGTACCTTACTTAGGCACGAAATTGATGTACACTTTAAACACGGTACTCGAGTGAAAAGCTCTCTATTATAACACTATTATGTAATAGTACATTGTGCATCAAGGGAGGTAAGTACGGAATTACTAACGAGAGTGTTAGAAACCCGACGCCGTTAGGCGGAGGGCTTTTATGACTCGAGTTAGTATTCCGCTTACCGACCGTGATGCATACAATGTTTTTCATCACACTTGCTGACAAAAAATAAGTTCTTAGACATAAATATTTATTAAATGACGTACTGACATTTCTATTACTCCCTAGGGAATTTCACTTTTCCATTACTCCCGCTACGCACGCAAGCAATGGCGCGCTTAGACAGCAAGTGTGATGAAAAATACTATTATTCCTGCTTGCTTAATGCACTAACGCTTTTAAATATGTATATCGTCTTAACCATTTTAAATTGGTAATTAATTATTCATGCATAACAGGGTGAACCTGTAAACACCCTGTTCACATCCTCGGCTTATAAAGTTTCCTTAAGACATATTGTACACAATTATAACTTTTTGAATCTGATTTTACATCCTGCTCTCCCAGGGCCCGTCCGCCAAGATGTGCGACAAGGACCGCTGCGCGGTGGTGGCCAAGCAACTCAACGATTTCCTCTACATGTACTACAGAGAGACGGATCTCTACACAGATAGCGAGGACAGGGAGAATTGCGTATCGAATATTGATTTTGCGCAATTCCTTTATTCTGCTAGGTGAGCGATCGATTATATTATTGACTTGTATTTTTATTAAACATTGAGGGTAAAAACAACTCACCTTGTCGCTTGCAAGTAAGGGCGCTTAAATTCTATAACTGGGCCAATCAAATTTTGATTTGATAGGTGACAATTTTATCAAATTTGCTTTACAATACTTATAAATTGAATATGCGTTAGGCCTCACACAAGTTCACATCGATACATTTACATTCCAACGGTATTTCATTGTAAATATGTGTATAGTATTAATTGACGCACATTTGTAAGTTCATGAAAAGTAACGCAGGAGACAGAAACTATGTCGATGTAAAAGTTGATTAGCCTAATTTACTATACAGCAAGCCAATCCCGTCCTTATGGTAAGCTATAAAGTGGGACGTTTTTACTAAAAAGCTCACGTGTCATTTTGTAATTATCTGTGGTATTTCAACAGATTTTTTTTGTAGTATTCTTAAATTCGTAATGTTTTAATTTAAGGAAGATTACATTCAGAAGTACGAGTAGAATGGCATGTCCTAAGCGTGCCTTCATATCGTATGAGTTTCTATGTCAACACTAATAATACCAGTTTAACCGTTAGGTGCTGGTATCACATATTTTGTTTCTAAGATTACTTATGTAAACAATCGATGTCAATTTGAACTCTGTTGCTAAATTTGACAGTTTCAATTGGTTATGGTCGTATCGCTTTTGATACTCTATGCACCTAAGGGTTAATATGACTAGAGAAATGTAACCTCAGAATCGTAGAATACAACATTATTGTAATTCTACAGCGAAGCGGACCTTGAAGACGTGCTGCTCCTCCACTTAAAGATGGAAGGCTACGTCAGCACCTTCCTCGGGGACACTCGCGCGCCATACTGTGTGGACCTGCCCCCCGCGCGGCTTCTCCCCGCCGGCCGACACACGCTGCTCAAGTTCCTTGCCTGTCTGGCACCCATCAACACTAGGAGATACAGGTACGGCCCCCATCAACACCAGAAGACACAGGTACTGCCCCCATAACATGAGGAGATGCAGGTACTGCCCCCATAACATGAGGAGATACAGGTACTGAGCCCGTAACATGAGGAGATACAGGTACTGAGCCCGTAACATGAGGAGATACAGGTACTGAGCCCGTAACATGAGGAGATACAGGTACTGCCCCCATAACATGAGGAGATACAGGTACTGCACCCATAACATGAGGAGATACAGGTACTGCCCCCATAACATGAGGAGATACAGGTACTGCCCCCATAACATGAGGAGATACAGGTACTGCCCCCATAACATGAGGAGATACAGGTACTGCCCCCATAACATGAGGAGATACAGGTACTGCCCCCATAACATGAGGAGATACAGGTACTGCCCCCATAACATGAGGAGATACAGGTACTGCCCCCATAACATGAGGAGATATAGGTACTGCCCTCGTGACATGAGGAGATACAGGTACTGCCCCCATAACATGAGGAGATACAGATACTGCCCTCACAACATGAGGAGATACACGTACTGCCCCATAACATGAGGAGATACCGGTACTGCCCCCATAACATGAGGAGATACAGGTACTGCCCCCATAACATTAGGAGATACACGTACTGCCCCATAACATGAGGAGATACCGGTACTGCTCCATAACATGAGGAGATACCGGTACTGCCCCCATAACATGAGGATATACAGGTACTGCCCCCATAACATGAGGAGATACAGGTACTGCCCCCATAACATGAGGAGATACAGATACTGCCCTCACAACATGAGGAGATACACGTACTGCCCCCATAACATGAGGAGATACAGGTACTGCCCCCATAACATGAGGAGATACACGTACTGCCCCATAACATGAGGAGATACAGATACTGCCCTCACAACATGAGGAGATACAGGTACTGCCCCCATAACATGAGGAGATACAGGTACTCCCCCATAACATGAGGAGATACAGACGGTCCTGCCCCATAACATGAGGAGATACACGTACTGCCCCCATAACATGAGGAGATACAGGTACTGCCCCATAACATGAGGAGATACAGGACTGCTCCATAACATGAGGAGATACAGGTACTGCCCCATAACATGAGGAGATACAGGTACTGCCCCCATAACATGAGGAGATACAGGTACTGCCCCATAACATGAGGAGATACAGGTACTGCCCCATAACATGAGGAGATACAGGTACTGCCCCATAACATGAGGGGATACAGGTACTGCCCCCATAACATGAGGAGATACAGGTACTGCCCCATAACATGAGGGGATACAGGTACTGCCACCATAACATGAGGAGATACAGGTACTGCCCCATAACATGAGGGGATACAGGTACTGCCCCCATAACATGAGGAGATACAGGTACTGCCCCATAACATGAGGAGATACAGGTACTGCCCCCATAACATGAGGAGATACAGGTACTGCCCCCATAACATGAGGAGATACAGGTACTGCCCCCATAACATGAGGAGATACCGGTACTGCCCCCATAACATGAGGAGATACAGGTACTGCCCCCATAACATTAGGAGATACACGTACTGCCCCATAACATGAGGAGATACAGGTACTGCCCCATAACATGAGGAGATACAGGTACTGCCCCCATAACATGAGGAGATACAGGTACTGCCCCATAACATGAGGAGATACAGGTACTGCCCCATAACATGAGGAGATACAGGTACTGCCCCATAACATGAGGGGATACAGGTACTGCCCCCATAACATGAGGAGATACAGGTACTGCCCCATAACATGAGGGGATACAGGTACTGCCACCATAACATGAGGAGATACAGGTACTGCCCCATAACATGAGGGGATACAGGTACTGCCCCCATAACATGAGGAGATACAGGTACTGCCCCATAACATGAGGAGATACAGGTACTGCCCCCATAACATGAGGAGATACAGGTACTGCCCCCATAACATGAGGAGATACAGGTACTGCCCCCATAACATTAGGAGATACAGGTACTGCCCCCATAACATGAGGAGATACAGGTACTGCCCCATAACATGAGGAGATACAGGTACTGCCCCCATAACATGAGGAGATACAGGTACTGCCCCATAACATGAGGAGATACAGGTACTGCCCCATAACATGAGGAGATACAGGTACTGCCCCATAACATGAGGGGATACAGGTACTGCCCCCATAACATGAGGAGATACAGGTACTGCCCCATAACATGAGGGGATACAGGTACTGCCCCCATAACATGAGGAGATACAGGTACTGCCCCCATAACATGAGGAGATACAGGTACTGCCCCATAACATGAGGGGATACAGGTACTGCCCCCATAACATGAGGAGATACAGGTACTGCCCCCATAACATGAGGAGATACAGGTACTGCCCCCATAACATGAAGAGATACAGTTATTGCACCCATAACATGGGGAGATACAGGTACTACCGCCATCAACATCAGGAGATATGGGTATTACTGAGTATTACTTAGCCAAGTTGCCAATCGCTAACGCTTAGTAGCGAATCGTAGTTTTCCCTCTATTTATGAATAGTCACTTCATAAATAGAGGGAAAACTACGATACGCTATTTCGTATTACTGCGACAAAGACAGTGAGCTGCCTTTCGTTTACGATTGACGATTAAGCGTTATTAAGCAACTTGTCTAAGCACCCAGGAGATACAGGTACTACTTATAAACTTTCCTAATTAGCTTATTGATGAGATTTTAGTTTTTTGTTTGCATATTTAATTATTTAACAGATGAAATTGCAATAAAGTATTATATTTATTTATTTAAATTGAGTTTCAAGAGCAGATCTCACTCGCACTCTGATATTTGTAAAACCTAATTTTTCCAATTTTTTATTATAATCACTTCCACAATATTTTTTTGTAAAAATGCACCTATTCCTCAACAAACTAATTCTAATGAACCCTTCCTCTAATATATTAAATAGAATTAAAACACGGTGTGGGCCCTGTAACATGAGCAATAAAATAAAATTAAATCCTTAGTTAGAGCATCTAAAAAAACTCTTTAAATCCCATGGGGTAATGTTGATTCAAAGTTGCTATAGGTAGTTCCACGAGAGTTGAGGTCACGCACACAACAACGTGTCATGTAAACACAAGGGGAATTTGAAATTAGTGTTCTTTTTTCGTACTGGCAGCAAACCTAATAGCAACTGTAAGATTGGCCAAAAAGTTCGTTCAAAGGATTTGCTTCAATATTTTGACGCAAGTCACATTGTCATTCATTAATTCACTACATTTTTGCAATTAGTACTTAATTTAGATGCGTGTGTTATCAATCACCTCAACTCTAATGAAACTACCTATACCTCCAGGTAATGTATCTTCACACCACGTGTGCGTAGCGGCCTATCATCGGCGGTGGATCAAATCTAACCTAGCTATACTTCAGCATATAGGTACTAATTTGGGTTTAAAAATACTAACAAAAAGAATGTTTATACACTAGTTTTCCAGTTCAGTGGCTGTACAGTAGCAGATATTGTTAGTGGGCAGGGTGTTCAAAAATGAACATGACCTTATTGCTAAGACTAAAAGAGTGCGTTAAGATCATTGTGAACGTCCTACCCGCTAAGCAATATCTACTGTTGACTGTACCATGAGTTGGAAAGTAAAGGATACGTTAGGTTTTACTCGATACGTAATGCATTATATCGCGTTCACACTGACATTGGAGCGAGCACGATAGCCTGCTTTACGTATCGAATAAAATCTAACGTTACTGATACTCGCAAAGTCATGGACTGGTACGGATACAGGTCAGTCACAAGAATATCATGTCAGTTGACTGTAAAAATAAGTAAACATGCCTGCAAACGTGCATTATTTCGTAACCACGCACTTTCAGAACACAATCTTGGTTTTATCACCAACTTAAAATCTTAAACCGTTTAAAATTTAAACGCTTTTAATTTGACACACATATTTTACTAAAATTAATGATATTTATTATTATTAACGTAAAAGTATATCTGCGAACGTGTATACGTATACGTGTCAAAGACGTCAAAAATTCTATGGAAAATCAGCCTTACTTGTTTACCTTTTTCCTCTTTCAACTGAAGAATAGTGCACGTAATCGTATGGTTTAAACCTTATTTTTGTTATTTACTTGCCATGAGATTGTCAGTTACATTTAAAAAATACACAGTATTCCACAAAGCATCCTAGAAATTACCATAAACACAGCATATAACTGTCAATCTTCCCCAGACCACCATCAACCACGTCCAGCAAAGCCGAAGAGGACACCAACTCGTCAGAACTGCCGTCCTTCACCGACTCCGACGTGGTCATCAAGGAGTCCATGAAACAGGAAAAACCGCCGCCTCAAGCGCTCAAGTTCGCGCGCTCATAGCACAGGCCTAAGAAACCGGTCTCGCTGCCGATGATCAAGTCGTGAGACAGGTTTTTATATGATTGCCGTGGTATTTAGGGCTCTTGGAGTGTTAAATAACTTAGGCCTTTAAAGAAACCTGTCACTTATCACTGATCAAGTCGTGAGACAGGTTTTTATATGATTTCCGAAGTATTTAAGGGTCTCATAAAATGTTATATTGTGAAATGACTCAGGCCTTTGAAGAAACCTGTCAAGTTATCACTGATCAAGGCTTGAGACGAGTTGTTTTATGATTTCCGTGGTATTTAGGGCTCTTGGAGTTTTAAATAACTCATGCCTTTAAAGGAACCTGTCAGTTATCACTTATCAAGTCTTGGGACAGGTTGTTTTATGATTTCCGTGGTATTTAGGGCTCTTGGAATGTTAAATAACTCAGGCCTTTAAAGGAACCTGTCACTTATCACTGATCAAGGCTTGAGACAGGTTATTTTATATGATTTCCGTGGTATTTAGGGCTCTTGGAATGTTAAATTGTGAAATAACTCAGGCCTTTGAAGAAACCTGTCACTCTACCGATGATCATTAGGACTTGATCATGGGTAGAGTGAGAAGTTGTCGTATCATTTCCGTGGTATTTAGGACTCTCTTAGAATGTTAAATTGTGAAAGCATAAGCCTTTGAAGAAACTGTCAAGTTATCACTGATCAAGGCTTGAGGTTGTTGTATGATTTCCGTGGTATTTAGGGCTCTTTTAGAATGTTAAATTGTCTCAGGCCTTTGAAGAAACCTGTCAACTTATCACTGATCAAGTCTTGAGACAGGTTGTTTTATATGATTTCCGAAGTATTTAGGAGTCTCATAAAATGTTATATTGTGAAATAACTCAGGCCTTTGAAGAAACCTGTCAGTTACCACTGATGAAGTCTTGAGACAGGTTGTTATATGATTTCCGTGGTATTTAGGGCTCTCGGAATGTTAAATTGTGAAATAACTGAGGCCTTTCAAGAAACCTTTCATGTTATCACTGATCAAGGCTTGAGACAGGTTTTTATATGATTTCCGTGGTATTTAGGGCTCTTAGAATGTTAAATTGTGAAATAACTCAGGCCTTTGAAGAAACTGTCAAGTTATCACTGATCAAGGCTTGAGACAGGTTGTTGTATGATTTCCGTGGTATTTAGGGCTCTTGGAATGTTAAATTGTGAAATAACTGAGGCCTTTAAAGGAAACTGTCACTTATCACTGATCAAGGCTTGAGACAGGTTGTTTTATGATTTCCGTGGTATTTAGGGCTCTTGGAATGTTAAATTGTGAAATAACTCACGCCTTTGAAGAAACCTGTCAGTTACCACTGATGAAGTCTTGAGACAGGTTGTTGTATGATTTCCATGGTCTTTAGGGTTCTTTTAGAATGTTAAATTGTGAAATAACTCAGGCCTTTGAAGAAATCTGTCAAGTTATCACTGATCAAGGCTTGAAACAGGTTGTTTTATGATTTCCGTAGTCTTTAGTACTCCTTGAGGACATAAACTTGTGAACATAATACCAACTCATATGAGAAAATTATATTATATGATTTCCTTGGTATTTAGGGCTCTCTTAGAATGTTAACTTGAACAAATTCGCTTCCTGCTGTCTGTACCTATGTATTTAAAATTACGCAACGGATTTTAATACGTGACTTTTTTTAAATAAAGTCATTCATGGTGAAGGTTCTAATATCAATACCCGTGCGGGTTGCTAGTTTATAATACCACGGGACGATCTAATAACCACGGTGGTATAAAGTTGAGTGGAAATGCAATAAAAAAACAATTTCATAGTGTTCAATAAATGCACTGGTTGCAATGTCATTTTCAAATCACAATCACAGATTATTATTAACTCCAAATAGAATAATATTGATATAAAATAGTCATTGGTTATTAAAGGCTAACAACTTCCTATTTGACCCTCGCCATATTGCGGGTTTCCAGTGATATTAATTTATTCTACTGGCAATGATAATGATACTTTTTGACATCAAACGTGGAATATCATTGAATGTCACCGATGTAAACAAAAACAAAATATAACGCTATTTAAACGATTTTATCATAAAAGTGCAGAAAAACATACCAAAAGACGCTAGAAAATACAATTAAATATTTAAACCAAAGATTGGACGAAGGATTGAATAGCACCATTGGAATTGGTAACTGACATGCCCGGTACTGACACTTTATACTGCGGATGAATTGAACTGGTTAGTTTTTATAATTATGAACTTTTGAACTTGATTTTGACGAACAGGTAATATTACGAAGCTCTGATTCTCTGTAAACAATATTTTGGTATTAATCAAACACGCATAGCTGACGTGGGTGAAAAAACTGCCAGGCTAAAGTGGGATTGGGCCGGTCACGTCTACCGCATGCATCCAGAAAGGTGGGCTATTACAGCCACCAAGTAGATGCCGCAAACTAGGCGGGGACGAGGCAGGCCCAGGCGGAGATGGCGGGACGACCTGGACGCCTTCGCCAACAATTGGCCAGACTTGGCCGAACCGGGAGCTGTGGAAATCTGCGGGAGAGGCCTTTGCCCAGCAGAGGGACACCACAAATATCAACACTAAGCCAATACACAGTTACACACCATGCTGACTTTACATAACATCACATTATTGCCATAGCAGGCCTGTCCAACTAGCGCGTTCGGTTCGAACTGTCAGTGCCACCCCGGGGAGGCCATCAGTAGGGCCTCACGGCGAGCGGTGACTAGGGCTGCCAACCAAAGATCACAGATATGCGGTACATTCGCGAATAAATTACGGGATGGGACTATAAAATGCGGGACAGATAGGTTAAATTTAGAGGCACCTAATGCACTCATCGCAATAATTTATATTTTGGCAGTATACACGTTCAGTGCACGGTGCTCGCAGGCTATAGTCGCGGACGTCGCGGTACATTCAAATTAATATGACGCAATCTTAAATTGCTCTCATTTACGTATTCATATTTTTATTTTAGTATTTCCAGTTTAGTATTCCCTGAAAAGCGGGACAACTGGCGTCCCGCGCGAACTCTTTGCGGGACGCATACTTTAGGGCCCCAGAAACGGGACGTCCCGCATATAGCGGAACAGTTGGCACTCGCGAATGTTGTTCGTCGAATCTATGCACTAATTTGACCGCTGTCAGGGAATTGATTATAACAATGAACAATAAAAAAATATAAATAAAACACAATATAGAGCGATCTTTTTTGAGAGATAGAAGTATTAAAGGAGGAAGCAACCTTATTTTTCAAAAAAGGTACGAGTTACGCGATAGAAAGAGAGCGCACTTCTACGTGACGTTGCGCGGTGGGAATTTGAACTTAATAGTACCGTAGTAAGAGTCATTATTTATTTACACGGGTTTTTGGAGATGGTTTTCTGTACTTATACTAATATGTATTATTTGACCATAGGTAAACTGTTTGTGTCAGGATACTGTGTACTGCGTCAGGGTCAAATAGAAAGTTGTTTTACCATCGTAATCTTAGGTGACACACTGATGCCAGACAGAGCTACATAGCACTGTCCAACTCACACGCTGTCGTCCCTAGCAAATCAGCCCTAATTGGGATTAATAATTATCTGTGTTATTTTTCGGAATCTCTTTGCTATGCTTATCTCGCTTGGGTGTGAAAACAATTATTTACTATAACTATAAGAATATTATTAATCTAATTAGTCGATAATATCACGTGATAAAAATATTTATGTAAAATTAGGCCGCTAGATTTTGGCAGTGTTAATATTTAAGGTAATTTTGAAGGAAATTCGTAGGTATTCTCATAATAGAGGTTGAGGGAGCGGCTATGATAAAAGCCAAATATCATACTGTGTATCGTGGGGAGAAGTAATTTTCGTATCGAATGAGCTATTACAATCTTAAAGTTACAAATAAAACAAATAGAATGAGTGACTGTTAAATTTAAAAAAAAATAGCAAAATGTATTAAATATTGGTAAACAAATGCATGAGCACAAGACATAAAAAGTTTATTAACAATTCTTCTTCGTCGTATCAGTGTAACTATATAAATGTTATCTCACACATCGCGTGGGATATCTTTCGTCTTTACTTTATCGCACAGTAATGATCAGAAACAGTTTGGTGGTCTATATCGCGCGACTCTACTCACGCAGGGAGATGTGCTAGAAAAATAATCCAGAATGTCAGAGACGAGTTAAGCAACGGTTCATCTCTTAAAATTACAATTTTCTATATACATAATTTTCAACAAGTGAACTAGCATTGAATCTTATTTTGGAACAAACTTACTTTAATATATAGTAATTAAAAGTAATTAAAACATCTACTAAAAAGGAACTTTAACTTAAATGAATTACTCAAGCAATGTAAAACACCTACCATAAATAGACAGAATATGATGTACCTAAGCCGAAATTACCGTCAGCAGATATGTAATACTAATTAATTAAATTTAATTCGGTTATTACCTTTATTACGTAGTTTATGCTATTTCTAACGCCAGTTATACGGCACTAGAAATTAGCATAGATACCTACAAAAACAAAAGGTGCTAAAGGGAAATTCATAGGAGGTATGGTAAATACATACATTTTACTGCCCAATTTAAGACTAGATTTCCTAGGCTAAGACGAAAATTGTAGAGAAACTATATTAACTTGATTATTTATGAAATTATCTATAAATCGAGTAATGATCGACTTTTTTTGCTACCTATCAGCCAATCAGACGCAAAAGTAGCCCAATTTAAATATGTTCTTATGTATCAAAATATTTAGCAGTCCGGGTTACCTACTCACGTAAATCATCAGCCTAAATCAGTCCACTGCTGGACTAAGGCCTCTCGTAATAGCTATGCGTATGAACGCATTAAAAGGTAAATGCCCATAATCACCACGCTGGGCAAGCGGATTGGCGATCGCAGTAGTGTGTCCAGTATGATGACGCTGCTGCCCATCATCTATTTTCGATAAATAAATCGTCAGTGACACTTCGATCCTTTAGTCGACTCTTACGACACCCACGGGAAGCGTTGGGGTGGTGACAAATGTATTCTTACTGCCGTCATTGATTTAAATTTAAATTGGCTGATTTAAGTGGCCAATTTATAGTACATTACATTACTATAGAGGCCGGGACGAAAGGGTTGCCGGCCGAAGACATATAGACCCGAGGCGGGCAACCCTTAATTACATGATGCCTGTGCCACTAAATTTATGTGGAATGGAATTGAAAAAGAGCACTTTGCCGGCCTAGGCCTTCAAGATTTGTATTAATTTCCATTAACGTCTTGTCCTAGTCGCACCTGAAACGTTATTCTTCGCAGCCTATTATAAGAAACATAACAACAATATTTCATTGCATGTTTGAGAAAAATCAATTATAGCTGGACATTTTCCGATCCATTGACACCTTCGCCGCGCCATCGGATCTATGGGCGATGCAAGTATAGTTAATTGTGATATTAACTGATAACTGCCGTAGCGAACGTGTTTAAGGGATCCTCTCTGGTTTGCTAAATATTTTAATATGTACGTTATGTAATAGTGTACGTTAGTTCAAAATTATAAATCTAAATGTGTACTAACACGTGTCACTGACATTATTAGTGTGCTATGTGACATGTATCCAAGGTTAAAGAGTGGCTCAAGCCAATATAATGAGAGTCAAGAAAAAGTCGAGCAACTCAAATTAAAACGCAATTTTGAGCTTCTAGAATAGCCTAGAATTTTTACTATATTCCGCATTTCACTAGCATACTTTCTAACATTATTTTTAAGCTCATTAGTCCCAAACGGGCGCAATTAAATGACTCATTACTTAATGACACATCAATGAATGGTACTTTGTGCACTAATCGGGTCTAAATGAGTTAAAATAAATAATATATAGACAGCATCCCGTAGTTAGGTACCTAAATGTTTCGCGTAACTTCTAACTCGGAAAAGAACAATTCTTTGAAAAAAAGAATGAATGTTTTAGAACTGGATTTATCCGAGATTGAAGTTACGCAACTCATCTAATTCATATTTATAAATCCAACCGAATAAAATAGAAATACTTGGACACATGGACTGATCTATATCGAGCTAAATAAAATAAAGGTTGTTGTGAAAAGTTAATGTATATCGCCGCTTTGCATTTTATTAACTTTTAGAAATTGCGATATTTGATTAGAAAGTATATTACTGTCTCAGTATAATTTCAAGTTATAAATTGTAGTGCGTAAATTCAAACACGGATAAAAATAATAGTGAAAAATGTATATCTTAAACCTTTAGCGGCTTAAGCCTAAATCTTAAAGTTTATTTTTTCTGAACAATTATCCGAGTTTGAAGATAATTGTACTATTTTGACAGCTGTCACACACGAAAAGAGGATGAAAAATATACCTACCGATTAAAATTTCAATGTAAATCTTGTTTCTATCAAGGCAATAATTAAAGCAATTGATTTTTCAATGTATTTATGGACCTATATTATAATTGCATGTTAGATCTAAGCAATAGACTACCAAAATATTAATATTACTTTCGTATTCGCTCCAACCAGTATTAACCACAAAATACTTAATTGTTCTCGATATTTAAGCTTTCATAAATAAATATTTACTATGAGGTCTACCATGTGAAAAATAGCAATATGAAAAAAAAATGTTTTACTATTGAAATGTATAATTACTTTAGTTTGGTGATTTGTTGTATCCTTGAAAATTATTTTATGAATATTATATTTTCATTTTGTATTTTTAGCCGCGCTCGTTGCAATTCTTATGTATTGATGTAGCTAACGCAATATTTTAGTGTTCATTAGCATGTACGATTTAGCATAGTGCTAGTGATGCGAAAACCGATGCTAGTCCGGATAGGTCACACCTAGGCTAAACGCGCCAAAGTTTATTTATGTACATTCTTAGTTCTTAGCATAGCTTCAGCGCAGTAATAGTATTACAAGCAGTAATATCAAGATCCACGCGTGATCATTTGAGATAATTTATCTAAGGCTTCGTCCGCAAAGGCAGTCTTGCCTAGTCTGTAAAGCCTAGTGAGTGGCTTGTATTCTAAAATGCTTCACGCCTCATAACAAAACCAATTACTAACTTGGTTGTAAGGTACAGTCGGGTAATTCCAAACGTCAGAAATGCTCGGATAATTTCGGTAGCGGAATCTTGATATGATGGAAATAATGGTGTTTTTTATGTGACTTTCGAAATTTCCCGATTGCACCTTACAGTAAAGGAAATTGATTTATGTACCATTTCGGACATAGTCACAGTACTCACAGTGACAATCAATATGAAACATTCTAGGAACCTCATATTGTTGTCAATCAAGTACGAAATGGTACCTAAAGTCAATGGCAATAATATGTATACCGTTTTTTACTTATGTCTTGACCGTAAGGTCTTAAATTGTATAGATATTTATGCCCCTGGCTGTACATAAATTAATCTCCTTCACTTCACGCTAAGCGATTGGGCGGCAGTGTGGTCGGTCTCGTTTTGTTTTATTAAACTACCTACTCACTAGATGACCTAGGAGCTAAATCTAAAGCCAAGTTAGTGCGGACGTGACCTGGCCAAATTATTGATAAGGTCAATAATTGTTAATGATTGGGCAATCTTAAAATGGCAATGAGCATATTATTAGCTTTTAATACTTTTATCGAGCTTCAAAATTATTAGTATATGGAGAAGAATTCATTATTAACTTGCATTGTTGCAGTGAAACTTAATTCTAATATCCGCAAATTGTTACTTATATTATGTTATGATTTCAAACTATAAAAGTAATATTTTACCAAGTGAAATTAATTGTAAATGTAATTTTAATCATATACCGAAATCGTATTTACCTACTGTAAACGAGTATTTTTAGAAGTTTCCATTGACGAACATTTTATCAATTCATTTGTCGTTACAGATCATTATCTTAAGTACATACTACAAGAAAACGAAATACATACCGTCCGCACAGTTAGTTTATTTTAACATTATAGAATTCGTATTTAGTTTCTTTTTTGTATATGTCATAAGAATATTTTACCCGAAACTTGTACTTACTTTCCGTGAAGTTAATAGTCAAGGATAATTTTATTGCCTGTTGGGCTACAAAACACTAACACTAGCCACTATATCATACTGTGCAACTTCATTTAAGTACATGTACTTATTGCTTTAATTCTCAGTCTGTGAACACTTCTATACTTAAATATTTCAATAATACTAATAGCAAACTTGCAGCATTTCTCAAGCTTTGCTCAAATTCGCATGTTTTGAAACTGAATAATATTATTAAACTTTGCCAATATTATTATGTAAATTAACTACTTGTTAAAATTGATCTCCATTCTTCATTTTTAATCATCAAATATTTGTATTTATAAATAGTAAATGGTTTATTTTGATATAAATGTATATGTATCCGTGCTTTGATTTTATTCTGATTCATTTTACGTGCCATATGCATAACGTGTTAGTAAGTATAGCAATTTGTGAAGAAAGTGAAGCTTCGCTTCGCAAAGTACAAAGTGATGAATTTAGTATCCACCAGCAATCTTACTGTGAAAAATATTTTGAGCTAATAAATTAATTATTTCATTGAAGTATTTTATTTGTAGGTACCCAATGAATCATTTTCTTCCTGATTTTCCAGATAATGCAAGTTTTGAAACAAAGTTATATACGAAAAAGAGATACAGAATTACAGATATTTGCCACCCATAGTTGCGTTTCAAAACTTTTACCCACTCTTACCCAAAGTTGACAATTCTCATTTTCTCAATAAGTTTGTACATTTGGATCACGTCTTTGAGCAAATGATGATGAGCACGATCCACAGCATTTCCCAAAATATTTGAATGAAGCATTCCTTTTTTGTTACCAAAAATGTATAAGTATCTGGTAAAA
Organism: Thaumatotibia leucotreta; assembly: GCA_025490895.1. NCBI lineage: Eukaryota > Metazoa > Arthropoda > Insecta > Lepidoptera > Tortricidae > Thaumatotibia > Thaumatotibia leucotreta. The sequence continues at coordinate 68,401 of JALPQI010001347.1, read as the reverse complement.
AAAAGAAAACTTCCATACAAACTTTCTGGGACATTGTGGTACATCCTGCTCAGCATAATTGACTCTACCAGCCTACCAATTTTATACCAATATCGAAGACGTGATCCAAATGTACAAACTTTTTCAGAATTGCTCAGTTGCGTCTTAAAACATGTAAGAGGGATTTCAGCTTAGACATAAAACTAAAAAACCATGGAGCATCCCAGACTATAATTCCTAACCAAAATCCTAAATAAGGGCATTTTACTTTTTGGTGTACCCAATTAGCGTGAAGTTAAAAAAACCTTAATTTCAGTCAGCTTCGTAACGACATTTAAATACAATATCTTAGGAAGTTGAACTCGATCGACGTTTTTATATTATAATATGGCTTATAGTTTACATCAAAACCGAGATATTATCGAAATTTAGTGCTTAATTGTCGTTACGAAGCTGACTGAAATTAAAGATTTTTAACTTCGCGCTAATTGGGTACACTAAAAAGTAAAAATGCCCATAAAGATGAAGCTTCCCGCTTTTTTTTGTAGGGCTGCCATCATAGATATTATCCTGAGGGTTTTTGATACTTTTTCTGCCGCTATGGGGAGGTGAGATGGCAGCACTGAGCCGACCGTTTAACGAACTGTCAAAATAAATACGCGCATTTAATTTTCAACATATTTATTAGGTTTATTTATTCTGAAAACCATTACTTTAGGCATATTGTTACCTAAAATAAATAAATAAAATAGTTCCAAGTCAATTCTCATGAAACTAACAAAGTTATAGTAATTATTTTTAATACCAGTGACTTTGAGCGCCTGTTTTAGAGTTTAATCTTCAGTTCGACGACCATGTATTAGTCGTAATCCATTACAAAATCAATTATCTTCCAAATAAAATAGAATTTCAATATTTTAGGCCCAGGGCGGCTACCGCGAAAATCGAAATTAGTAAATTCGAAGACAAGAAAATCCGATCGATAGAAAGTCACGTACCCTACCGGCAACCATCATCGATTTCGAGGTCGAAACTTCGAATCCATAGAATTGACCGACGTGACTGGAAGAATGAATGAATAGTGAAGTAACACTTAAGCACCGCTTAAGCGTACATTACACGCATTGCTAAAAACCGGTATATTATTAAACCAGCTTAAAACTTGGTCAAAAATACACAAATATTTAGATTTTCTTACGGATAGCATGTGACGATATTAAAACAACTCTGTAGGGCAAGTTTTACTACTTATTTTAATTTTTGTTTGTGTTTGATCAATGAGCAAGTCACGACACTACATGACGGCTACTTTTTTAAATTGAAGAATATATTGTAGACAAAAGCATATACATACAGCCTTGACAAAGTTTCTCGACTTATTTAAATGAAAAATTAAATTATTCATTTCTATTTTAATGATCGCTACAACACAATATATCTTAAATGAGTAATCATAAATTTTATCGGCTAGAATTTGTAAATATGACTACTTAAATAATGTGGTAGGGAAATTTAATTAATACTGTCTACCTAATCTACGAATATACATAATTAAATAATTATGAAGTATTATGTAGGTAGTGTAGGTGTAAAACAAGCCCACGGGCCGTCTAACGTTAAGAAGCTACCGTAGCCCATCAATTTCTGGAAATTCAGAGTTTCATCTACGCATTTATGTCCCTCTGACCCTGCAAAACAAGGGGAACATGTTCTTGACTAGAATAAAAATAGAACACGGCGTTCATCAATAATTGCCGTATATAATTATCAGTTAGTACTTTGCATTAGTCAGGGCTTTACTTATAAATTTAAGGTTGGTGGTTGGTATGGTGAATAAAATACAACATGTTATTTTCTCAGTTCACATATTTATTAGTTAGGTTAGGTTAGGTAATTAAATAATTGAACATCTTCACTACATTAGTATTTTTCAAAAGTTTTCCATGAATACAGTATATTTTTATTGATGGTTGTTGACTGAATGGTTCAGCTTTAAACTTTGTATTACATTTCATAGAATCAAGGAAATACCTATTACAAGACTAATTTCTGTTTTTCTTTATATTAAAAATTTTCCTCAAGCAAAAGAAATCCTATAGATACCATTAATTCAAAATTCACTGACAAATTTTATTGTTGGCAGCAGGAACATAAAATGCGCCCTACTGGACTGAGACAGTTTGTTAGCGCAATGCGTTCAATACATTTATTTTGTGATAGATGACAATGGTTTGGAACAACCTGTATGACCCAGGTATTAAATTTCTATATTAAGAAAAAGTGGAATAGGAGCTTATACTATGTAGAAGAGGTTTGTTTGTACAGTGGCGTTCAGTAATCCGTAGGTATTAAGACTATATTAAATTTTAGACAGGCAGCTGATGTTGCTGATAATCGCTAACAATCATATCGACGCGGCAAGATGCTCAAAAACATCGAAACGTGCACTCTAACGCCATGGTATGGAGGCCTGCTCAGTTAGTGAGCAACTTGGCGCTCCAATATATCTGATTGCAACTACTCTTACATCCAAATCAAAGTTCACTTCAAACACAGTAATACCATTATAAAATTGAGTATTATACCTAAAAGTACCTTACTAAAATTTGCTTGAATTTTACAATGTAAGTAGGTAGGTGCCTATTTATATTACTAAGTGCCTATACATTTGGTTCAGATCAGGCTGACAATTAAATAAATATAAAGTATTGTAATGGGATATTCCGACACAAATCTTACCTACTCCAACGCGATAAGCTCAAGTACAGCGGTGTCAGCGGTTTGTATTGTGGGTACTTAGCGAATATACCACGTAATTTTTTAAACACTGGCTAAATTTTGGTGAGATGGGAAGAAAATCCAGTTCCATACATTTCACCTACCTACTAAAATATTGGAGTTCGTATAAAACAGCTGATTTATTGTTACTATTCAAATGTTAACCCCATAGTAAAAGTTCTTGGTGACCTCAGATATGAACTCTCTAATTAGGACACAAGGTGGAAGTACTAATGCCTGACGCTGTACCAATACTTGTCATCATAGATTGAGTTGCCATTGATAGGTATACTAGGTACATAGCAATTTCAAAATAGCTTATTTCTAAATTATTTGCATTATTTTAAGATATGCTAACATTTATTAGGACTGAAAGTTAATATTTCAAACTCCCAATATTTGACATTCAAAGTCATCTATTGGGACTGCCAGCAAAAGCACATGTAGGGTGAAGGCACCAATCATGGACATGTTAAGGTCGCTGATTTGTTATTTTTTTGTTTACGGGCACCTTTTTTTTTTAAATGTAAACTATGGATTTTGTTTTTGACAAAGACATATAAGACAAACGTTTAAATAGGGCAAACATATCTAAAAATTATATACTCTTTGTAAAAAAATATTTTTTTTGGAGACTATTTAAAACACCAGTAATGTACAACACAAATTCAGTAATGGACCACCATTTATGGACAGTACCAGTTATAGACACCCATTTACGGACATGTTATCACCAATAATAGACATCCATTGTTGGACAGTGTAATGTTTGTGCAATTAAAATACAGACAAATATATCTCAAATCAGTTTCATTCGTATAATTATTCACATTTTAGCCTGACCCATTTGCTCGGGTGTATAATTTTTCTTTGGCGGCATCTAAGATAAAATATAGAACACCAATTATGAACACCTTCTAATATCCAGTCTTGGACACGTTGTCCATTATTGGAAAATAAATACCAATCTCAAAACCATTTACGTAGTTTTATTTAGCACCACAAAAGAAATAATTAAAATCGATAAAATAAAAAAAAGTTAAAAACAATAATTTTGGACACGTGTCCATTATAGGATTTCATGACATATCAAAACCAGTAATGAACAACGTCAAACAAAAAAAGAAACACCTAGCATTGCCATACTACAATTAGCTCATTTGCCCCTTCATTCCATTCTATTCTTTAAAATAATAACACATATTCATATACCACAACACTAACAACACAAAATGTAAAAATATCTACTTGCCTCCTTAACGATTTTGGTAATAAAACTGGACTTTAAAAGTAATACGCCGAGCAGCTACATTTCACTCGGCCAGCATTTTGAAAGGAAACGGCCGATTTATGTGACGTGGTCATTATGACAGCTTAAGGGTCTATGTGCTACGGCTAAGTGTTGCTTGTTAAAAAATTAAGTAACGTTTGCTTAATATTTTGAGTAACAGAAAAATATGTCCATAACTGGTTCAATGTCCATGACTGGTGCCATCACCCTATTTTATTAGTATAATCGAATTGACTATGAAAACATATAATTTTGTAAAATTTCGATATGGTCACATTTGTCACCCTATAAAATAAATACTATTTAAATTATAAATATTGGATGTCATATACCAAAGAAAAAAACGACCTAGATCACCAACGTCCGAGGTGGGAATCGAACCCACGTGCTCACCTTTCGCGGCTGATGCCTGCACTGCTCGGCCAATCGGTCTTAGCAACCACCAGTCAATGTTCTCGGTGCGGCGTCATATATTTATAATTTATATAGTATTAAGTAGTGTGACTACTGGGGAAAAAATAAAAATACAAATCAAAATATTTAGTTAATAAATGATTTGAGTTTTCACAATATCTTTAATAGATGGCAGCACCAGCTCTCTAGCTATTCTAGAAAAATTGAAACGTATTCTGGTAGGAGGTGCAGGCATGTATCCTTGCCCTTAGAGTTAGGAGGCGCCTAGCATTGTAAGGGATTGCATATACCCGAGAAAATTGACTGGTGGTTGTTAAAACCGTGTGGCCGAGCGGTGCAGGCATCAGACGCGTAAGCTCAGCACGTGGGTTCGATTCCCATCTCGGACGTTGGTTATCTTGGTCGTTTTTTCTTTGGTATGTGACATCCAATATTTATAATTGATATAGTATTAAGTAGTGAGACTACTGGGGAAAAAATAAAAACACAAATCAAAATATTTAGTTAATAAATGTTTCGATTTGAGTTTTCACAATAACTTTAAATACTATTTATCAAAACCATCAAACTCTTCTCCTAAAACACATGATAATACTTTAGGTAGATTTATAAATGAGCATAATATCGCGATTAAATATTTTTTGTTAACATATTACGCACTGGCATCTACTTCTACCTCATAAATACAAATATCCTTGACAAGAACAAATATTTTTATGGTAATACACAATGCCAATGTGGTGACGGCAGTAAGAATACATTTGCCACTACCCCAAATCTTCCTAAGGGATTGAAGTGTCACCGACCATTCTTTGATAGAAGATTGAGGATGGGCAGCAGCGTCATCATAGTGGACACATTACTGCGATCGCCAACCCGCTTTTCCCAGCGTGGCGATTATGGGTATTTACCTCCTAATGCGTCTATGATGATGATGATGAAGTACACAAAGAGATGCCCTAATCTGTATTCGAACTCGGGACCTCCAGCTTTGCATGCAGGCCCACTACCGACTGAGTTAACAGTCTAATTACTTATATTATTATGTTCAATCTGAACTATGCTAAGTGAACTCTGATTTAGAAGTATCTACGACAGCGGCCTGTGTAAACTTAATAAATAAGAGCATTTCTGCTGATCTCGCTATTTTGAATCCGCAGTGGTCCGATTTGGTTTGTAATCTTAAATCTTTTTCTCTTGCTCTGAAAGCAGCGTTGTTGTACGAAATAAATTTTATCGTTGAAGATCGTTTACGCCGTAGTGTGTTGCCGGTCGCCGACTTGTCTCCTGTCCCCATTATGATCTGAAAATGATAATATTAGAATTAAAATACACATAGGTCACTAAAATTTTACCTAAAACTATAATACACAACTGTTGCAATGTTTAGCACTGTTAATATCTTTGGGTCCCTAAATAAAAAAATAGAATCATCATTATCATATAAGCCGAAAATCGTGCACTAAATTAGAATAAGAAAAAGTAATTAAATTTGACTTAAAGACGTAAATTCAAATGAACAATACTTGAATTTACATTGTCTCTGTATTCATTTATTTCGGAGATATCTAGGTAATCTAGGTATGTATGTAATGTTTGCAACGATTTTGATGAAATTTGCGGTATAGGACGAACAATTAAAAATTATTTCTAGGAAAGTGCGGGGTGGGTATGTGCGTGCCCATTGCGGGTCCACGTTGGAATTTCGAGCTTTCGAATGTGTCAATATTTAGTAAAAGTTCTCAAACAATTGTAAATGTAACCTTTAAGTAATTTGTAAAATTAGCCACTCCAAACTCCAAAGTTACGTTCGGTTAAAGGTGGACCCTCTGTCGTGACTACCAGTGGCCTATCCCTAGTGGCGTAAAGTTTTGTGGCTTATGTCCCTGGTATCCATATTTGATAATTCACTTAAAATTTACAACTGCTGTAAATGCCTACATTTGGTAAAAGATTTGTAAAACTAATTTTATTTATTGTGACTTCTTTCTGTTAACGCAATAAGAAAATGTGGCTTGCCGAATATGTGGTCCCTCAATTGATCGCGATAAGTCACATTAAGGGATATGAATGGTATTATAATATATATTTTTCAAGAAATATTTTATTTCTGACATAAATAGAAGAAAAATGTAGCAGTAGTAGTAATCATACTATACGACATTATTAAGTTTAATCTTGGTAGAATAAATGGCAAAAGGGGAAGGGGAACAAGGAGATATACCTGGCTGGACTAACATAAATAACTTAATATATTCTTCGGTTACCGCGAGGATTATACATAAATAAATAAATATCTTGGGACATCTTACACAAATCGACCTAGTCCCACGGTAAGCTCAATTAAGGCTTGTGATGTGGGTACCAAGCGACGATATATATAATAGATAGATACATATAGGTACTTAAATACATAGACAACCATGACCAAGGAACAAAAATATTTGTGATAAATAAATACACAAATAATGCCCTCGCCGGGATTCGAACCCGGAACCTCCAGCTTCGTAGGCAGGGTCACTACCAACTAGGCTACGGAGGCTGACAATGAAACAAAACACATGAAATAAAACTATGGAAAACGGATAAACACGCGTATATTAATTGAATTTAACTTCATCTCGACGTTTCGAACACTTTACAGAGTTCGTGGTCTGCGGGCGACTACAATTAATATACACGAGTTTATCCGTTTTCCATAGTTTTATTTTATACCTAACTAATTTATGTGATTTCTGATATCAAATGCAGTGCGAGGTTATTAGTGACTTAGGAAACACTGTACTTATATAAATATTTGTGACAAATACACAAACAAATGTCGTCTCAGGGATTTGAGCTGGATACCTCCAGCTTAATAGGCAACTATTCATTAACCAACGAAATATGGTTTATTCCTTAATGAACGAACCATATCAATATATAGAGATTTTAATCAATAAAATAACTCAATAATTTACCTTATCTTGCCAGCTAGCACTAGCTTTTCATATTGTGTATAAAAATCCAATGTGTTTCTCAGCCAAATCTGTAATTTTAAGTTATAAACATTATAGAAATTATTGATTTTTGACAGCCTTCAATAACCACCTAACTGCTGCCTATGTAGTGAGTTTCAAACCCAGTAAGGGATGTCTTTGAGTGTTTATCAAAAAGTTTTGATTCTTATGATTAACCAAGTTTGTGTTCTAAAAGTGCGTAATTATAGAATAATGCATATTTATCATTGAATAGGTACATATCTTAAAAAGAATAAAGGGTCTCAAAGAAAGGTTTTTTGTAACCCTTAAATTGGCAAATTTCTAGCCTCATCGCCATTATAAAAAAAATCAAAAAGTGAGTCGAAGACTATGTTCATTGTGACGAACATTGCCAAATTACGGGCTAAGGTTAATATTCAGCCTCCATAGGCGTAGCCTAGTTGGTAGTGATCCTGCTTACGAGGCTGGAGGTTCCAGGATCGAATCCAGCCGCATTATTTGTGAATTTATTTATCACAAATATTTGTTCCTTGATTGTGGCTGTGTATGTATTTAAGTATCTATATGTATCTATCTATTATATACAGGGTGATCAATCCAAATTGGTCAGTATGGAGGTTTTGGAAACCACAACAGATAGCTAAATCTTGCCATTGTCTACTTAATAAAACAGACAAAGAAAACAGAAACATATAAGTACCCAAACTAACTTATATGAATTTCGATTTCACTTTAGAGGCATTCCATTGTATTGTGATTTCTGATATCAAATTCAGTGCGAGGATATTAACGATTCAGGAAACACCGTGTATAAGTAAAGTTTACAAACAAATGTTCTCGCAGAGATTTGAACTTGGAACCTCCAGCTCTGTAGGTAGAATCACTAGGATGCTTCATTATTCATACACCAATGAAATATTATTTATTCCTTAATGAACCATATCAATATAGAGATTTAAATCAATAAAATAACTCCGTAGCCTAGTTGGTTGTGATCCTGCCTACAAAGCTGGAGGTTCCGGGTTCGAATCCCGACGAGAGCATTATTTGTATATTTATTTATCACAAATATTGATTCCTTGGTCATGGCTGTCTATGTAGGTATTTAAGTATGTATACGTATCTATCTTCGCCTGGTACTCACATCACAAGCGTTAATTGAGCTTACCGTGGGACTAGGTTGATTTGTGTAAGATGTCCCAAGATATTTATTTATATTTAATAAAATAACTCCATAATTTACCTTACCTTGCCAGCTAGCACTAGCTTCCCATATGGTGTATAACAACCCAGTCTATTTCTCAGCCAAATCTGTAATTGTAAGTTATAAACATTATAGAAATTATTTATTTTTCACAACTACCTAATCAATGCCCAGTCCTTATCAAAAAGTTTTGTTTCTTAAATATGGCCGTTTTTATATTTATTTTGTATTTAACTCATTTAACTTGTAATTATAACATGGCTGATCCATATAAATACTTATACATATTAGTTGATATACAGATACATTGTTTGATGTATAGAGTTGATGTACAGATACATTGTTTGATGTATAGGTAGGCATTCAGATAATTTGTTACATTATTCCTGGTTTACTGTTGTACCCAAAAACCACATTCATTATTATTGCTCAGTTTTACTAATAAAGTAGTAGATCATGTAATCAAAACATTTATAAAAGCAAGATAATATTAGATGTATTATCTGTTGGTAATCCTAAATAATCCTGATAAATATTAATTGTATCTTTTAAATGTTGATTTATATTCTTGTACACTGACTTGCTTGTATGCAAATAAATTATAGATATACCTACATATATTTTAGCATTTCTTTAATGACCACAGTTATTTATTGTAATCTTTTTTGTTTATGTGCAATGAAGTTATACCTACAGTATATAAATACATATATAACATGCATACATTATATTATATCACTGTTTTTACACTTTCGTAAAGGACCATGGCTTCTTAGCAAGGTTAATATTTGAGCGATGTATGGCAGCAAACAAAAGGAGATAGTCAATGACCTAGGAGGTGTTTACAAATTTTCCATTCATTACATTACACAGCTGTTTCTCGCAGTCTTCATCTACCAGCCGCTTGTGCTTTACCAGTTCACTACACATAAAAAAAATACAGTTGATAACTTTCACTTTTTAGAAATGATGAAGTCGGTGAAAAATTCATTACATTTTAAAAACAGAAAATCAATGCTTGGATCTGTTTCAAAATAATTTTACGTTGGTTATTATCTAGCTTGTATTATTGTATGTAAGTGGAATAATCTTAATTTCTGTAGGTACCTAAAAAAATTTGCATGATAAAGTTCTTTACTGGCAAAATGAATTTTTCATTTTGACATATTGAAAATACTACATATAAGCACCATTAGCATAAAGGACTTTTTTATAATTTGAGCTACCTAAAAAATTAAAACAAATGTACATTGTAATTGATACCAGACACTACTACTTATACCATCAAGTTAGAATCAGAAGTGTGTTTTTGACAGATCAATAAGACCTTAGCAATTATTGAAATCCACGAAACACCCGGGATCCATCAATACCCATCCCTTATCAAGTACCATCCGTGCTAGTCCACCACTACTTGTGTTTTTGCACTTTCGTAAAGGAACATACCTTGTTGGCAGGGTTGATGCCGTGGTTATTTGATTGATTTGTGACAACAATCACAGGGAGATATTCCGGTGGCCTAGGTGTTTACAATTGTTTCTCGCAATCTTCGTTTATCACCGGCATGCCAGTCGCACTTTCTTCTGCTGTGTTATCTTTTCAATATGGAAATATAGTGTGGCCTTATAAATACGTTTTACCTCAAACGAATAATAAGTATAATAAAATAACAGCGTGGAATATTAACTTAAGTATATCATAATCGTTTCTAATTCGAACGCGTATGCAACCAATCATACTTACGTAGTAAATAACCAAATCACAATACGAACAAGTGATTCACTCTCACAGATTTTAAACAATAACATTACGTTTTGAATGCTGGCTTTGTAAATGAGAGCTCTACATGACAAAGCCCTTGATTTCCAGGCATATTTAAATTTATTTGTAGTTATTTTGATTCTAACCTAACACACGAATTGTAGGTATGACACTTAATACATTAAGATGGAAAATAAATTGCCAGACGATCAAATAAAAAACCCGGGAGACGTGATTAGAAAAAAACTAGTTTCTCAATAAATACCTGAAAAATAATTACAGATAAATACAGTAGTTGCGTTTTGTAAATATATTTTGTGGAGGATCTTCCAAAAATGTCGGAAACTACAAGAAAAAAAGCCGTAGGAAACGTAAAAAAGGGTGTTTTTTGGTAACATTTCCAATTTTCGATCGCAACACGTTAACTCTTGAGTTGCCGTGGAATTTGACAGTTCAAATCGGGTTCAAATGTCAAATTATCGAAGTAAGTTCCTTCGATATGGCATTTCGCGGTAAGCTATGGACAGTAACTTCGATCCATAGGATGCTTCTATCGATCGATCGAATTCGCAAGTGGTTCGCGGTAGCATTCGCTGTCAAATGCCTTCGAATTTACTAATTTCGATTTTCGCGGTAGCCCCCCTGGTGCCTATGAATAGTATGAATCTGACAGCTGTCGAGACCAGGTGCGTACGAAGCGCCGCCTGGTGGTAGAAAAAATATCGAAAACCCTCATGCCATAGACAGGCTATACATGCTTAAAGTGTAACATTCACAATCAAGCATGTTATCCATCTACCATTCATTCTATAAAATTAATACCAAAAATTAGTGTTTCTTCTAGTATTTGATTGGAAATTTTATTGACAGATTTTATCTTATGACTAGGGTCTTGTAGTACTAGGGATAATTTATTTTTCTTCCATTTTTTTTTCATTATTTCTCAAGTAAATGTTTTTTTGAGCTAGCAAGAATCTTGACATTTTTGGCCAATCAGGGCTTAGCGTCAATAACCTAGCGGCGCATTAGCGGCGTCATTTTCGGCGCCATTTTGTCATTGAAGTGAAGCTGCCTCGAGTGTGGTGTGCCGCGTTAAATGTTATACTGATTATTTTTATAATTAAGGATAGATATAAGAAGTGAACACGAAATGGTGCCGGTAAGTCTCGTTCTGTACTCGAAACATTGTATATTTTATTGAAAACCTCAATTTACCCGTTTTTGCGTGTAATTTTAGCAAACGAAAGTGTTCATCGGGAGCCTGCCCCAGGGCTCTAAGCCGGAGGAGCTCCGCAAACTGTTCGAACGCTTCGGCGTCGTCACAGAATGCGACATAATGAACCGGTGCGGGTTCGTGCACATGCAGACCGAAGATCAGGCGGCGGCGGCCATTCGGGGCTTGAATAACTCGACCTTCAACGGCGGCGTCATCACGGTCGAGCGGGGCCGCATCAAGGAGCGAGGCCAGCGCGGCGGCCCCGGCGGCGGCGGCGGCCGTGGAGGGCCCGGCGGCCGCGGTGGCATGCGCAGCGGCGGCATGGATCGCAGGGGCGGCGGGCCCATCCGCGGCGGCCCCATGGGCGCTCGCGACGCTCCCTACATGCGCGACCGCGGCATGGGCCCGATGGGCGGTCGGGACATGCGCGGCCCGCCGATGGGCGGCAGCGGCGGCGGGATGGGGATGAGGAACGGCATGGGCGGCGGCGGCGGCTTCGACCGCGGTGCGGACCGCGGCTACGGCGGCGGCGCAGGTGGTGGCTACGCGGACGACCGCTACGGCGGGTACGGCGGCGAGGACCGGCGCGGGTTCGCGCTCGCGCGCGACGGATACGGCGCGGCGCCCATGTACGACGACCGCCGCGGCTACGGCGCCGAGGACATGAGCGGCATGTACGCGGACGACCGCCGAGCTCCCATGTACCCCGACGAGCGCGACATGATGGACCGCCGGGCGCCCATGCGAGGAGCCATGCCCATGACCGGAGGCTACGACAGAGGGGCTCCTCGGGCCGCACCCATGGGCAACGGAGACATGTTTAGCAGAAGGTCACCCATGTAAGTACACTACAATTATTGCCATATTTTGCACAAGATTTCCTAGGTTGATATTTAAGTAAACAAGGATAGTGGTTTGTTTACTTTGTTGACAGTGTTAACCTAAAACTTATGTAACTTCGAATTATCTTTTTAATGCCTTATCTTAACCAAATACATCTAGCCAATGATAGATTGAAATGGTCAGATTATTATACATTCTACAGTTAGTGTGGCCCAGTTAGTAGTGACTAACTGCATAGGTTCCCTTGGTTAAAAGGAAATGTAATATTTGTGTTTAACAAATTACCTATGTTCCTCAGATATTGTATGCCTAAGTACATAAAGTATTATTCTAAACAGACACCTGGGTGAATCAACTTTTTTGTCTGTTATTACCAAGGTTTTGGTTGCCTGAGTCATGCTGGTTTTATGCAAAATTATGCTATCTCAACTATGCAAACATACATTTTTCTGGTGTTAATAAGCCCTTTCCTTAATGGGCCGTCTACAGACATGCAGTACATACACATTTGCGTAATTTAAGTAGCATCATTTTGCATAAAACCAGTGTGACTCTGGCGACTGTGTGTTTCATTAACACTTTCGCTGACAGTGAAAGAGTTAAGCAGCATTAACCATACAAGCAACCCGCCCGAATGTGTTAAGAAATCTAAATTAGTGAGAGTATCCCAAAAAATTTTAATGGCTGGGTTCAATTTAATTACTATGATGGCATCCAAATAAATAAGATGAGAAAGATAAACAAGTAAAAATTATTGTGTTTTTAATGTTGACCCATTGATTTGATGCCTTTGTTGGAGAGGAGCATCCTTTAACTATCTGCTCCAAATATTATTTGTTTGGATTCTCAGAACTTGAAGCATAAAATGATGTTACTTTCTGATATTTCTGTGAAGCTTTATACCTGGACTAGCATTATTACTTTACCTGTTCATTGTCTGACTAAATTATTTTTAACCAAGCGAGGCTTTACAGTTTACACATTCAAAGTATGTTTTAGTTAGGGTACTTGCCTAAGTTACATTAATTAACAAAATTGTTTTATCAATTGCAGGCGCGGAGGCGCGGCAGCGGGTGGCTATGAGAGGGATCCCTACGCTCAACAGTACCCTCCCATGGGACGGTGAGTGATCTCATCTGCTCCATTTTACTGTTCCCCGGAGTAAACAGATGCGGTTTTCACTCATGCTTTTCTGGTGTCTTGGCCCTGTCAGTTATTCAAGATAAAGCTAGATCACTATAAGCTAAGTTTATTTACACAATTTATAATTATCTGCTATCTATATTCAATTGTACATTTGTTATGCAAGGAAATAGTATGTTGTCCTTTTTTTTTACTAACTGCTGAGACAACATTTTGTCAATTTACATTTGGATCTAAAAATATCAAAATAAAAACCAAACATTACCACCAGATTTTTCATTAAATTATTCTCATTTTTCCTTTTACGCATTAATAAAGATACAATAACATGTCTGAAACAATTGTTAGTGAATTCCTGTCATCTGTTTACTCTTTGGTTTCTTGTGAAGTGTAATGCGTCATCGCTATACCACCTGACCGATGAATCACTACAAGTTAAGATAACAGCCTTCCGTCTTATATAATGTCTTAATAAAATCAATTTTGCAATGCAGCTAAATTGAAAATTGGATTAAGTTAATACAAGGTGATAATTTTTATCTATTTTCTGTAAACGCCTTACGCATAGTTAACGCAGTGGGACGCCTCTTAGGTCGTAGCGACGTAAACATAGATACGGACTCCAAAAACGTTTCTAGACATCACATACCGAGCTGTTGAACTGCAAACGGATAAAAGTAAATCGCGAATAAGAGTTTACGGAGCGGAGCACGAATTGTGAGGCAGGATTAGTCGTTCGCGACGTCCACGAACTAAGCGGTGTCTACGGTTCCCTATGGGGTGCGGCGGATGTTTGGCTGGGGTTGTCGTAGCGTGGATATAATGTGATGTTGGGGTTATTGTAGCCGGGGAGTCTGATGTGGCGGTTGTTGTAGCGGGGGCGGCGGCGCGGCCCGGGGCGCTCGCGACGGCGGCGGCATGGCGCGCCGGTACTAGCGGCGTACGGCGACATCTAGACATAAGCCCGTACCGTGCGACACGAACAAACGTACCGTAGTCTTCCGGCCCGCGTAGCTAACCGATTCCGAGATTATACCGCGCTGTGCGGCCCCTAGACATGTAAGTTTCAACGGTGGAATGCAATGTGAATCGCTTTGTAATTTTAATAAACGAAAATCATTTCCACGATACGGTTTCATTTCCACCGAGATTTCGAGTCCGGTCGAGAGGTTTAATCTGACTTGATTTGTATAATTTTACCGATTACCTTTCTATTTATAAATAAGACTTAAATGAGAATATTGGTAGCGCTATTGGTTTAAGTTGTATATTTTCGTATGAATTAAATTTCGTAGAATATTATTTTTTATTTTGATTTCTATCCCTTGATAGTTCATGCATGTAATTCACGAACGCCTCAATGCTTCTCCTATGGTTGCGGTTTCCCATTATGGCAGTCTTCACGGTCGGCTCGATAGACGCCCGACGGTGAGGTCTCAGATGTGCTTAATAATCCTATGCTAAGCGTTAGAGATTGCAGGCGCATCGACGGACCATCGATACGTGGATTACAGAGCACTAGGTCCTCCTGCGACTGAGGCGGTCTGTAGGTAGAACAGGCTTCTAGGCGTCACGATCACCTGCTCTGTAATCTAAGCGTTCACCATGTACCTAACGAACGTCGACATAGAAGTGCGTGCGAGTCCTTTCAGATAGTTAGTAGCGGCATGACGTCACGACTCGCTCGGCGCCTGCGCCGCGCTAGGACGAACTCCACGTTACGCCGTAAACGTTAGGCGACACCGACAGAAGACGGCCACGATAAGTCAATCGTAAGTACGGCGTATGCCAACCGTTCCACGGCATGCGATCATTGTTAAGTTCTCCACTAAAACGACTTTCGTACACGTAAATTTAATCTCAGCAGCGTAAACCGAAATCTGCTTCGTTGAATCTTCTTAAAACTACTAACAATCTTCAAGTTTTCAATCCGAATTAATTAGCAATTTTAAAATGTCCAATCTTCTGAATTAAATCTTACATGACGTTTAATAAACGCTGCAGTCGATCGTCAAAATTCGGTCCGTCGTTAACACGAAATTACGATGTAGCATAACGACAGCTAAGCGGTTATTTGTTTGCATATTCGTGATTAAATCAATCGGAACAAATGGAGAACGGGTAGGCCGCTCACGGTATGGCTCGATTTTAATTATTTTTTGTTCCACAGGAGTTGGATGCCTGGTTGAACCTGAAGAGACTTCAATGAAATTTTGGCTCAACTGCGGATGCTGCTCGGTGTCGCCCTCTGGAGGCCAGAGAATATTGACGATTGTCAGTGGGTCATTGGGAGGCGAATAAATGATTATATGAAAATTTCAATGTTTAATTTTCACATTTCTTATACCTAAAACAGTACATAGTAATACATTTAGATTATACTCTAGTATCGACATAAATCACATTTTATAGGCAAAAGGTACTCATAACAATATCACTAATGTTTAGATGTGTTGAAACAACATAAGATTATACCTATGAAGAAAATTTGACTTTAAGTTGTCCACAATCTCAAACTAAAGGAAAACGGGTCTTATATTATAAGCGAAAAGTGTGGGTTGAGACTAGCTTTGTGAGTCTCAATTTTGTATTTGACCGTTTTCTATTACAATAACTTTTCCGTAATTAGCATTGTTTCTTTTGCACATTATACATTCCACATTTTCATGCGAAGTGGGAACTTTTCCTTAGTCTTAATTATAAAAGTAAAATACAGGTTTATTCACCAGATCTGGTACGGAATAAGTAATTGTAACATTAATATCATCAGACTTGTGACATCTCGTGAATAAATCTGTAATCCTGGACAACCGTCTAGTAAGTCTATTGTCATCTCAAGGAATCTAAATACATGGTGGCATTGTTCACAGACTTCAGCAACCTGATAACCTTTAGATTCACAGATCGCTTTATAAACTCCGCTACATTATAGTTAGTGATGGTCCCACACTCCGCGTGTGTGCAGTTGAAAATGTCGAGGAGTCTCGCAGTCACTTTCTCGGGATCGTTGTGATGGACAGCTTTTGGCGCGATCCTTTTCGCTTTTTTATATAAACTCTCGGCCGCGATCGTCAGGTTGAATGATACGATCTCGTTGCTCCTCTTGACATCGTTTCGCGACATGCGGCATAATAAATATCCTGGAAAATGTTCAAGATGAGGTAATCGCATTCCGAATACTAATGTGGGCTTTAGTTGCATTTCTATAAAGTCTCGTTTCGACTGCAACTTTGATATGTTATACGAGTTATGCGGCTAAAACAACACTTTGTTTCATCAATCACTCGAGAAGGTTATAACGCCCTTGATTTCGAGTCAAATTATTAAATAACAGCACATAAAACTTTGTAACGGTCGTTTGTCACTTCTCACATTGTTAGTAAATAAAAATCTCACCTCCAAAAACACAGATGGCTCCAATGAAAAACACAATAGTAGCACAGAGACGTTTAGTGACGGGCGATGGGCCACTGCAAGCGCGGCGTTCTATGCTCATTGTTTGCAACTTTGTATATTTTCGGTAATTAAACACTAGTGGTACAGGTCCGGTGCGCGCGCTACATGCAGTGGTATGTGCGGAGAGTTCCCGCGGGCCGGTGGACGCTATATTTAGCCGTCTCACGTTGTGTCTGCGGGTGTTAATGTCCGTCCATCATGTTCGCGCTCAAGCATTTCGGTTTGTTTTGCGGTACAATCGGTAACATCACAAAACATTAGGTACTAATAATCATTTCACCGCCAGAAAGTTTTTCTGAGCCTTTTTTCAACAAACCTATAAACATTCAGTGTAAGTATACTTTATATTTTTCCTTTTAGAATATCAATGTTTTATAGTAAGATAGTCTTGTTGTATTGTAAGTGAAGAATCAATAGTTTACTCAAAAATGATGCCAATGCGAGGATACGTAAGTATAGTTTACACGCCAAAAGTAAATGTTTATAGAAATAAATTTAATGTACGGAAGCACGTACTTAGGTACCTACAATTGAAACTATTACCGCCTGTTTAATAATTATACTGTTTTCAATCAAAACTAAAAATTTTTTACAAAACCACATTGTTCCTTGCCATAAGTACGCGTTAACAATTAATGCGTACAAGCAAATTTCGTCCTTGTGCCAAGCGACATTAAGCTATCTTTAGGTTGTAATAAAAAATATACGAATATCCAAATATGTATGAATAAAAACACAAGTGTACAATTATTATTTATTGTAAAACAGACATCTCTTATAACCATTTAAAGATTACATTAAAAATCATTTATAAATCTAAAAATAAAATATGTCAAGTACTCTTTCTGCCCCCGTAAGCATAAACGCAGTAACTAGATTTAAAATGTAATTAATACCAGAACATAATCCAGTTAAATAAAGTAAACAATTGATTGACAATTCCAAACCAGTTACTGTGTTTATGCTTACGAGGGCAGCATTATTAAAATTATAAATTTAAACATTAATTGCGTTTATATTCTAAAACTAGTTTCAAAAGTAACGGACTTAAGCTGGTGTTAGGTAACTACATTATTTTCGTTACTTTTGCTATCGACTGTACCTTTCATTTTAACATTCTTCAATATAAGTATTTTGTATCAAACATAAATCATGTTCAAAGATTGTTTAGAAACAAATTTATTATTATAAATATTAATTGTTGTAAATTGTCACAATCAGACATTAAAACTAGATTCAATATTACAGGAACTAAGTACTAGTAGGGTCCATAGAAGAAAATAATCATTGGGATACATTTATTATTTTACAATTACCGTTAACAATTTGTCATATTACTATGATAAATTACAAAAGATCTACAAATAGCAAATAATTATAAATCGGAAAATCAACGCGTCCGGCGCGCAGTCCCGAAAATAAGAATTTCTAACTCGAATGAATCTGAGTCCTTACCATGATCTGATCGCGTGAAAACGTTACCATTTTCTTAATTTAGTTTATATATGACGAATATGTTAACATTTGCCAGCTTATGATAACATGGTAGACTTCTATGATCTCGCTTTTAACGTCACGGAGTCTTAGTTAAAACCTGATGAAACCAATAAGCCCACAGACTCTGTTAAAATTTTTATGTTTAATGTTACATATGGCAGTTTTAGGAATGAAATATAACATATATGATTGTCAGATTGTCCCATTATAATAACTTATCCTTCGCAATTTTATTCGTGTGTTAGTTACACGAATAAAATTGCATGCAGTTTTTATTACGTTACCACCACTGAAGTACTATTAATGAATTCAATCTACATATACCGCAATGGAATGGAAATTCAAATTTCATACAGTTTCTTGCTAATAAGAATGGGCTTCGACACGTTCAGTCCTTTGGCAGGCCACAAGCTTTATAATAGAGGCACACATGGAGTACAGACGGTAATTGTTAAGATCGGATCCAACATAAATAGTGGTGATCAGGGGTCAATTTAGTATCATACCGACTAGGAAAAAGAGGGGAGACAAAACTTCTCGCAATTTCTTTATTTTCTATGAAAGGCCTATTTGGGGGACCAGCTCTCCAAATGAGTCATCCTTCACAGAAAATAAATAAAAATAATACAAGAATATTGTTTCTAATACGCTACCTAATAGCACCCTTAAGGATTTGCCACATTGCAGAACAAAACAAAACGTTCAATATAACCTGTCCGCAGAACGCATCCAGTGTGGCAACTCCCAAGAACGGATCACCACTACATTTGCCACATCCAATATTGAGATGGCTGTGTGAAAACGGCACTAAGAATACATTACAGTGATCGTTATCAACGTGCACATTCCGGGGCAATGGCTATGGTTGACAGAAAAAGTAACAAATGTGAAAATGTTGTTCTATTACTCGTACTCTAAAAAAAATAGAACACTGCTTAGGATACATACAAACATTATCGTACTTAAAAAAATAAAAATCTAATGTCATTAATTTATGACACATAATAGTACATTAAATGAAATTTTGCGAAGTCTTTATTTTAATCAAAATTAATATTCAAGTAACTATTTCAAGTGGAGTAAGATCAGTGTTATTTAATGGATTTTTCAATTTGACGTGAACGTTTGACAGCCGAATGTGTTTAATACATTTTAGTCGTTTACTCGTTTAATCAGTGTAATTTGAATAACTGATTAAAATTTGTGTAGGTAATTAATCAATATTTTTAAAATGACTATAATCTGATATTTTAACCCTTAATAGGGCAATGGTAATATATTTACCACCTCATTTTGAAACTTATTTTGTCAATGAATATGTGTCAAACCCAATGAAATTTAGGTGTGACTGATGCCTTATTAAGGGTTAATAATTGATAAAATACCTGTGTATTTGATTTTACTGTCACGTCGATAACGATCACTATAATAACATTAGTCACCACCCCCTCTTCCCGCGGGTGTCGGGTGGCCTACGCCCAGCAGTAATCTGAGATTGAGACTCGGGTGGCAGGTCACTGCTGCCCCATGTTGAAGAGCACCTTGAGGTCCTCGATGCTGAGCTTGGAGGCGCTGGTGTGTCGCGCGCCGGTGAGCACGTTGGCGGCCATCTCCAGCTTCAAGTCCTGTAGTTTGCGGATGCTCTGTTCCACTGTGTCCACGCACATGAATCTGTGGGGGAAATAGTAGATTGTGTCACAAGGATCAAAACACAAAAAAAAAAATTCATGACACACATTAAAGGACGAAGTAAATATGACAGTATACAAAATAAAAGGTGCGACGAAATGGTCTCATCTCAGCATGTTGCTGGCGTGAAATGGTATATTTCCGGCGTGGGCGTATATTGAAGCCTGATGGAGCGATAGATTCCACAGTTGAATCCCGACCGTAGGGAGGGATTCTAAAGTGGAATCCTGAGCGTAATGAAGGATTCAATATACGCTTATTATTATTATTATTAACGCCCAAGACGAAATAATTTTGATATCGTGACACTGCTTTTCACACCACCTATGAGAAAAATTAAAGATATAGCACATATTTAATATTTATGCAAATAATCGATCCTGGAGACATTTTTATCAATTATGAACGTACTGTTTATTTACATATTTCTTTGTAATTTTTTAGGCTGGCAATAGAAAGTCCTTGAACAGAAAAGTGCCACTTTGAAGCCACGTATTCATTGTAAACATTTGTTGAGCATCAGTTGATCAACTATGTTGATCAACTGTGTTGATCAACTAGCACAAAGTTGCTGGAAATTTTGTTTACGGTTTGATCATCTGTCCACATACCAGACCGTGTTAAAATGTTGCCTGAAGAAGTCATGTTGTTGTGCTCTCTTGTGTATATATCGTGTAAACTAAAGACTCGAAAATCGAAAAAAAGAGCGGGGGTATGAAAGTATCTGTCGCAAAGGGAAAATGTATTAAGTGACCTAAGAATGACAGATGGATCATTTATTAACTTTATGCGAATAACAAAATGTGATTTTGAACATCTCCTGGAATTGATTGGTCCGTCAATAGCTAAAAAACTGCGTGCGTAGTACATGCATTTTAGTTTCTACGTCCTTTTTTGGCAAGTTCAGGTTATCGGTATTCTCTTCCCATGCATCGCTTTTCCTTTATCGCATTCCTTTTTTGATGGATCCCATAATACACTTTTTGATTGAAATAAGTCTAGTAATCTCATAATTTTATCGTTATCCCAAACTACCGCCATGTTTATGGAAAAGTTGCGAACCTGTCCACACGCGTCAACATTAGCTGCTCAACTAATGTTTTCGGTCACCAAGCTGCAACACAGCAACACGCAGTTAGCAACTCTGAAACACGTAGTGTTGACTGCAACATGTTGCCATAAACTCAGCATCATGTTGATTCAACACTGTTGCTCAACAAATGTTTACAATGAATACGCGGCTTGATCCCTCCCAGCAGGGAAGAAAAGGCCCGTATTCGAATAGGTGGTGTGAAAAAATCATTTAGATCTTCAGTTGGATTTAACACAGGGACAAGTTTGACAGTACATGCATCCCCTCTGTGATATCTCATTTTATTTTAATAGTCTGTTTCGCCAACCATAAAATATTATGTTAGATAAACGTTAGCTGTCCTTTTAACTTGCTTACCATGAACGTAGCAAAAACAAATTATGTAATTTTCACTGCAAAAAATAAAAAAAAATAACAACTATACCCCACCTTCACTAAACAATGAACGAATTAACGAAAAATCTAGCGAAAAATATTTAGGCTTAACTATCGACAGTCAATTAACCTGGAAACTACATATTGAGCAAATAAAAGCAAAACTCACTTCCCTAACTGGTGTTATCCGCTGCAACGCTCGCTGTCTCCCACAAAAGGTAAAATATTTAATCTACAATTCCTTAATCAAACCACATATTGACTACCTGATAGAAGTATGGGGAACAGCCGCTAAAACCAATCTATCTAAAATACAAATAGCCCAAAATAAACTACTGAAAACCCTATTTAATTTTAAATTTCGAACTCCGAATAAAAAACTTTATAAAACTCTTAAAATCATGAACATTGCCCAGTCATACATATACTTCACATGTATATTAGTTCGCAAGATACTTAACAAAGACATACACTCACAGATACATTTTACAAAAAAACACCAAGTCCAAAAAATGAAGTTAAGAAATGCAGATAATTTAATATTACGAGCCCCACGCACGAACTATGGGAAAAAGAATATCATCTACGAAGGAGCGCAAATATATAATAAGTTACCAAAAGACATTAAAGAGTCTAAAACTATGAATACTTTCAAAAAACTACTTAAATTCCATATATTCAATAATTGTAGATTGGAATAATGATTAAAATCCAATATTATATTATTATACTAATGAAATAAATAACTACGACAATAATTTATATAATGATATATCTAAAAATAATATTAATAATAATTAATAGGCAAACATTATATTAGTTTACAATATAATGTATAAACATAATTTTAAAATTTATTAAGTTAAAAAATAAAAACATAATACTTACCAATATATCAAAAATAATACAATACAATTAAAATAATAATGTGTATATTACAATAAATTATTTATTTTCAGACTTACGTCCATAACATGTTATCAAAATTAATAGATATCAAAACTATTAAATATAAATATCGATTAAATAATATATTAAACCAAAATAGTCATACCTTTATAGTGTGCACTGTGCACGGATATGCCGCATCCATCCATGCCACCTACATCATAACTCGTGAATGTTCTTATCTAACTGAACTCCCCTGCGACGCATCTGAACAGGACGGTCAAAGCAACTTGCACCTTAAGCCGCTGTTAGTTTTAAAATTCAATTCTACCCACTAGCCACTGTACTAGGTTAAAAGAAAAATATGTAACTGTTTATAAAGTGTACATTTACTGCACGGTAGCCTTAAGTGTTTTTATAATAATAAGTGTCTCATGTAAGTGAATTTTGTAAATTCTTTATGAGATAATAAATGTCTTAAACCATTATTTTATTGGCCTAGAGAAAAGGACAGCGATGTTTTATCTGGCGGATTTATTTATTCTGGTATTGTGAAACAGGCCAATAGAGACGGTACCTACTAACCCCTTATTCCTAAACGTCTCCCGATGTAGCAAGCCGATAAACATTTTTTGTCTATTTTGATACTTAAATAAATTATGACTCATTGATATTAAATTAAATCATAATCAGGAGATTTATCCCTTTAGTGCCGTCTGGTAGCCAAAGTTTCGTAACCAGCATCGAAATGGGAATAAAATCCCATTAACTGGCTTTAAATCGGGACTTTGCCAGTACCGATTTGTAACCACGTTTAAGTAATCTGCTACGAAATCCGGCTACGAGATGGGATAGTCATGTATTCCCATTTCATATCTGGCTACCAGGCGGGAAACCATATTTCCCCTTTTGGCAGCCAGCTACTAAATCTGGCTACCAAATGGTACTAAAGGTTTTTTTCTGTAGTGAAAATTGCGCAGCGAGTGTTTCTAGCGACCGTTTCTAGTACCCTGTTTACTCCTGCTCATGGCAACAATAATTCTGTATAAAGGTCTAATGTGCCTTTGTATTCAATTATCACGGCATGAATGCGTGAGGTATAAAGCTGCTTATTTAATTCATTGTTGGTTTTATTCCATGACTTGCTTTGAACATTCATTAACATTAAATTTTCTCTTCCTAGGAATCTCATAAACAAAGATAGCGTAGTACGGGTTACATCGATCAACTAAAAGCGAAGGTAACCTCAGTAGGAAACTACTTTGTAACTAAATCTGCATTAAATGTTGTTTACACAACCTTTTTTTTTGCTCCTGACATACGATCTGTTGTGTATACATAATATTGAACGTGATTATACTGCATTTAATTACCCAAGGCCCTTTATCGCAAAACTTGCGCCAAATTCCCAACTGGGAATTCCAGCGCTCAGTCTAAAAACGCGGTAAAAAATATGTGTGTGTGTATCTTTTTGTCACCTTTTAGAATGGAAAGGTAGAGTTGGCAGCGTGCTTTCATTAACGTGAGTTACACGGATTCAGAGAAAATAGATGATGCGAGAGATAAGGATGTTCCGGTGCCAGAATGTGTCAGTTTTCGTACAAATCTCAATGAAACTCGTTTGTTGTGATGACTAAATGAGCTATGAGACATTCTACATTATGTTTCTTTCACAACCGCGTCGCGTTATATCTATTATTAAGTGATTTCGGTCTCGATTATAATTTCGCCGACTATTCAATCGTACATACTCTACTAAAAAAAACTATTAGTCTGAATTTTTCACTTGCAAGTTTTGAGTCGCAAGTATGGTAGGTAATGGTGCACACATTGGATATTAACTATTTCTTTATCTGCCTTCCGGCCGGCAAACAGCACATTGCCGGCCGCTGCGCTAAACTAAGTTGCCACCTGCCGGCTCCGTTGAGCAGAAAAATAGTATACACACCTCGGCCGTTAAATGGGAAAGCCTCCGATCACATGTTTGTCATCTACAATTACACGTCATCCAAGACATTTCGCACTTAAATAACCTTGGCATGACTAACGAAGGGTAACAAAGGCCATGTTATAGAATACTAGAATATCATGTAGAGAGAAAGATGATGTATTATAACATTTTGTAGCAGTGTGAGAGCACCATAAAAGGGCGTGAGGGCGTTGCAAGTAACTTTTGTTTAAAAACTTGGAGGTGTAACGAATTTTACGCACATGCGTCTGGGTCTATAATGATCGCAATTTATTAATCGTGTTTGGCCTTGAACCTGGGGTGCGGATATATCTGTTATTGGCGTCCAAAAGGTTGAAGCTTACGGTTGATATTGATATTGGCGAATGCAACACGTTTAAGGTCTAAATTACTGCCTAAACTTTAAACTTTAGGCAGTAATTTAGACGCTACAAATTTACAAATTATGCTGTATGGGTTCTATAAACGAGATTAGACGAAACTGCCAAGACTTCTATAAACTTTACCTCTGTGTTAGCATGTAACACATATTAAGATTTCTCCAATGTACGTTGTGTGTTAGTGGCCGGATGTCGACGTCGAAAAACGAACGGCTTTTTCCGACAGGAAATTCCGAGCAAATGGCGGTAATTAGCAATTAGGAACGGGTGATTTTTCACCACGTTCGCTCTGTTCAGATTTAATACCTTTATAAGGTGCAGAGAGGAATGGGAAGGTAACAGTTACACTACCAGGCAAAAGTTCAAGTTCATTCCATGATATCGGTACAAAATGGAGTTGTTCGCGATCAGATTTCTCAGTGTTATCTTGCTAATTTAAGGGTATGACTTAAATTAGCAAGATATCAGTAAGCTGCCACAGCTGCCTCAGTTGTCTGAGCTGTTCGAAAGTAATAATTAATAAAAAAACTGAAATAAATAATAAATAAACAAATAAATATCTTGGGATATTTAAATATCTTGGGACATCTTACACAAATCAACCTAGTCCCACGGTAAGCTCAATTAAGGCTTGTGGTGTGGGTACCAGGCGACGATATATACACGGTGGAATTTAATCGGTGAACAGGAACCCATTTTTCTAATTCAGTAATCGATGGCGGTCACGTTTATGTAGTACTTAAGTGGAACCAAGTT
Source organism: Thaumatotibia leucotreta (assembly GCA_025490895.1). NCBI lineage: Eukaryota > Metazoa > Arthropoda > Insecta > Lepidoptera > Tortricidae > Thaumatotibia > Thaumatotibia leucotreta. Next base: position 42,688 of record JALPQI010001347.1, on the reverse strand, counting down.
TTTTTTTTTAGCATAACAAATTTTTATGTTGAAATTAAACTTTAATTAAAATTTATTGTCACCCTACTAATGGTTTAGTCTGAAAAGTTTAATACCTCTTTTCAAACTATCAGCCATGCATCGCTCTTATTTTACATAGGAATAGAGTCTATCGCAAAAATTAAAGCATGTGAGTGGTTATTGCTCATTTATGTTTTAAGTTTCTATGGCTGATAGGTTTGAAAAGAGGTATTAAACTTTTCAGACTAAACCATTAGTAGGGTGACAATAAATTTTAATTTCAACATAAAAAAAAATTATGCTAAAAAAAAACTTGGTTCCACTTAAGTACTACATAAACGTGACCGCCATCGATTACTGAATTAGAAAAATGGGTTCCTGTTCACCGATTAAATTCCACCGTGTATAATAGACAGATACGTATAGATACTTAGATACATACACAGCTACGACCAAGGAACAAACATTTGTGATAAATAAATACACAAAGAATGCCCTCGCCGGGATTCGAACCCGGAACCTCCAGCTTCGTAGGCAGGGTCACTACCAACTAGGCTAAAAATGTTGACAGAAATGTTGGTAACATAGCCCAAAAGTCCATTTCATATCAAAATCGTGTCATGAACTTAAAACTTTTGACGCACAGTGTACGATCGGCTGTAATAATATGTATACGATTTTGATCCTCATGCCTCTGACATACGTTCCAAAATGTATACATATTATTAGACGTGACTGTACAATACTTAGTCCGTAAATAGCGTACAGTGCTCAGTAGTTTTTATTCATTTTGTTTAAAAGTCTTGATTTTGAATTGATTCAAAATTAAAGTTAATCTATGATTACACGTAAGAATGGTTATGGAATCAAATTTACTAGATACCATTCCTGGATATTTTTCATTACGAGTAATTCCTTTTCAATCCTAGGCTCACATTTTCCATAGACAAAGTTTTCCGATAATAGGCAATAAGGGAACGTATTACATGCTTTTAACGATTGTTCTATCGATGTTGTACGCACGGAGTAGACAAAACGTCCATCTATCACAGCTTCCAACTTTCTAATACGGCCTTCTTCAAATTCGGTCATATTCAATGCCAAAGTCAAAAACGAGAGTGATGGACAGCGCGTACATTAGTGTGGGCGGCCCACGCGCGCCGTTGACCCGTCGGCGGCGGGAAATGAGCGGTTGCGGTGACAATCTCGTATGACGCATACTTATTCATGATTACACTACTGTAATGCTGTGCAAATAAATGAATAAATTATTATTATTAATTAGAACTGGAATTGTAGATGTAGGTGTCAAGACCGCTAAGCTTAAGTGGGACTGGGCCGGGCATGTTTGCCGTATGCACCCAGCAAGGTGGGCCAAAATGGTTTCAGACAGACCACGGGAAACCTTCGATGGTGCTGGCCGGGGCATTGGCAGACCGAGAAGGAGATGGCGGGACGACCTGGACGCGTTTTATCCGAATTGGCGGGAGAAATGTGACGACCGGGCCGAATGGAAGAAAAGAGGGGAGGCCTTTGCCCAGCACACTAAACCAGGCTGATAAAAAAAAAATATATATATATGATTGAACACTTTCCCTGTCCTTCCTTCTGGATGCTTTGGACTACTGACTGACATAGTAAATGTAGTTTCCAGGGCATTTTTATATACGGTTGCGCCCCTAACTAGCATTTTAGATTTAGGGTTTTTTCTATCATTTTCACTATGTATCACGAGGTTTTTTGATCCGGATCCGCTTAGAAGTGTACCCTGTATATTTTTTTTTGTTTGCCCGTTCTATTACACTATTAAAAGGAGGTTGTATCAACAATGTAACCAAATCGACAAAGAATGTGGGGGCTGAATAAAAAAAAGGAAATAACTCGTTAATGGACATAATATGGAATTTTGTAATTCTATAAATACAACCCTATCTCGTACACATTAATGCCAATTTTGTGCATACTTTAACAGAATTTATACTGCTGTTACAATGAAGTTTAGTATCCTTTGCAAGCTAATTTATACAGAAATATAAATTCGTGAAAATACGAAGGCATAAGATTGTTCACTATACATGTTAAGCAAGGATTTTTAGGATTAATTCGAAATCTAAACGAAATGGAATGTTTTGCGTCTACCACATAAAGTGACTTGAAATAACAATAAATAACATTCACGTATAAGATTTATTGGTTTTTTCAATGTGGCAAATTATCGATTATGCAATTTATATTACGAGCATGACTTCAAATTTAAGATATCTTATTCTGGAATGTCAATCAAAAACAGAACTGATCGCTCATAACATAATGTTAATTTTCCGATACAACTCATAATGTAACTCCCACACATAAAGTCGAGTCATATGTCGGCGCTCGCTGCATTTTCGCGGCGTGTATAATAATTTATTTTTATGAGGTGACATGGATGCCCATTGACAAACTTACGTGTTTTACGTTTAGGAGGAAATGTTAGTTTTTACGATTATTGGGAGATAATTGATGCATTACAGTTTAAATGCTATAGATAGGTAATGACAGGTTGTGTTCTTCTGAACTTTCTCTTTTCTCTATCAGCAGAGTAGTTTGCGAGAACATTTCTCTTGTCGATTATAATCGTTTTTTAGAGTTTATTTTGAGATATCATAACGGATCCGAACCTATTTTCATGTCTACGAATTGCACAACATGCTCAAAGATTTAGTTTACTACTCCTTTAATTCGCGTATTTATTTTGACAGTTCGTTGGACCTTACCATCTCACCGCCCCATAGTGGCGGAAAATGTGTAAAAAATCCCTCATTGTTTTGGGGGGCATTTTTGCAATCAAACTCGCGTTTGATGTCCATGTTATATGGTCGCAGGTTAGTTTAGTTAGTACCTGTAGACGTGCACTGCAGGTTCCAGTGCGGGTCCAGTAACAGTAGGTGTGAGCTCCACACAGTTTAGTATGGCGTACCTGTAGACGTGCACGGGCCGGGTCTGACCGACGCGGTAGACGCGGTCTTGCGCTTGTTCCTCGAGCTGCGGGTTCCAGTGCGGGTCCAGTAACAGTAGGTGTGAGCTCCACACAGTTTAGTATGGCGTACCTGTAGACGTGCACGGGCCGGGTCTGACCGACGCGGTAGACGCGGTCTTGCGCTTGTTCCTCGAGCTGCGGGTTCCAGTGCGGGTCCAGTAACAGTAGGTGTGAGCTCCACACAGTTTAGTATGGCGTACCTGTAGACGTGCACGGGCCGGGTCTGACCGACGCGGTAGACGCGGTCTTGCGCTTGTTCCTCGAGCTGCGGGTTCCAGTGCGGGTCCAGTAACAGTAGGTGTGAGCTCCACACAGTTTAGTATGGCGTACCTGTAGACGTGCACGGGCCGGGTCTGACCGACGCGGTAGACGCGGTCTTGCGCTTGTTCCTCGAGCTGCGGGTTCCAGTGCGGGTCCAGTAACAGTAGGTGTGAGCTCCACACAGTTTAGTATGGCGTACCTGTAGACGTGCACGGGCCGGGTCTGACCGACGCGGTAGACGCGGTCTTGCGCTTGTTCCTCGAGCTGCGGGTTCCAGTGCGGGTCCAGTAACAGTAGGTGTGAGCTCCACACAGTTTAGTATGGCGTACCTGTAGACGTGCACGGGCCGGGTCTGACCGACGCGGTAGACGCGGTCTTGCGCTTGTTCCTCGAGCTGCGGGTTCCAGTGCGGGTCCAGTAACAGTAGGTGTGAGCTCCACACAGTTTAGTATGGCGTACCTGTAGACGTGCACGGGCCGGGTCTGACCGACGCGGTAGACGCGGTCTTGCGCTTGTTCCTCGAGCTGCGGGTTCCAGTGCGGGTCCAGTAACAGTAGGTGTGAGGCTCCACACAGGTTGAGGCCGACACCGCCCGCGCAAAGGGATAGAAGCATTATCTGGAACGAGAATTAGAATAAATACCTATACACCGTGTTTTTAGTGATTTCCGTTAAATTAGACAAGTTACTTGGTACATTAATAGAAGCTTTTGTTTATTTCGTAAACGTATTTTTTTTTCGTTTTCATACATAATAATTGAGATGGTAAGTGTGAGAGAACCTTAAGAATAAGATCTCAGGTGACTGACGGCACATGTCAAAATAAGTTTCATTAGGATGTAATAAAGGTTGCAATACACTTGTTCAGTCATTAAACTTATTTTCTTAATAACTCAATAACAGGAAAAGTTAAGATACTAGTTTCTTAGAGAAATTGATATTTTTTGACCTAAATAAGCTTCCCTTTAATTTATGGAATTCAATAAAAACACGGTATATTAGCGAAAACTATACATTGCCAAAGAGCTATATAGACATTGCGAATTTTGAATGTCATGTCGGTTTATGTGTGCTGTCAAATTGTGAACCCAATTATGAGTGTCAGTGACCTTAAGGAGCAGCAATGTAGGTACGGTCGAGGAATTTAATTTCCTACCCATTTCGTACCTTGTCATAGTAGCTATAATATGACAGTCCTAGCAGTTTTCATATTGATTGTCACTGTGACAAGGTACGAAATGGGTAGGAAATTAAATTCCTCGACTGTACGAACATTTGTTATTGTTGATGAGGCAGTTATTAGTTAACTCGCGTATGTTGCTCTACATTGCGCGCCGAATTATTTTGTATGGAAAATTTTGTTGCTCTAATTTTATGTAAAAGTTATTTGAATGTACTTATTATGTCGTAAACTAACACACATTAAGAGCTTCGCCCGTATTAGACTTACACCCTGTATAATAAAAGCTTAAGAAATTGGTTTTGTTTCTATTTCATGAGTTAATCACTCGTATGCCGGAACGTGGATCCACGCACGAGAAAACTATAAGAAAAAATATTTGCGCCATACGAGAGGTTAAGTTTGATTTCGGTTAGTTTTTGAGAAAAATAAAGTTAAAATCACAATATTTTTATCAAAATCAGGTAAATCCACAAATAATGCCCTCGCTGGGATTCGAAGCCTGAACCTTCAGCTTCGTAGGCAGGGTCACTACCAACTAGGCTACGGAGGCTGACAAAACCGACCAAAATTCATATTTTTTGAAAATAATTTAAGTTAGATGGTTTTTAAGCTGAGTTTGTCGAACAGGATCGATTTTTTATTGCTTTAGACATAATAAACATAATCTTCCTTTAAAATCACCGAATTATCACTTTTTTCAATAATCTCTCAAGTGGTTCATATTATTTTAACAATTATTAACAATTTTCACTTTCAAATGTATACCGGACTAACGAAGGGAGTTTTAAATGGTTAAAGGAAAAGCCTAGCCTAGCTTTGATAGCTTATGTAAATGTCATATTAGATGGCACACCGCTTGCGTGGCGCGTACGTGCGCGTCGCCTAACGCAGCTCCGTCGAGACAAAACCGGTTGCGTGCTGCGTGCACGCGCTCACGCAGCGGAGCGGCAACGTCGCCGCGATGAGCGCAGTGATGACGTAGTATTTACCGGCGTTCCCTATGAGACGGCGAACCGAACAGGTTGGGTCACGCATTGCTTGGTGATGCGCAGCTACTGTGTTGCTCTCTTGTATTTATGGTCTTTGTAATCGATTGCCAAATAAACAGGAAAACATATTGAACCTCTACGCAAATACGAATGTATTTTTTAGTTTTATAAGTAAAAAAACACAGAAATTAAATTATTAAGATAATACAAGGAATGTGAATGTTGATTTATGGCTAATACGGTGCAACTACGGTAATATTATTTCAATTATTTGTCTTGTTTATTTTGCGTGTTTGACTTATAGATTATTGTACAGTGAATTATTTTGTATTGCAATAATTTTGAAAATACCAAAAAATTCACGCGGCACAGGCATAAAATTCACCGTATTTTTGCTTGCCCGCATTGATTTTGTGAACCCTGGATCTTTTTTTGTCCTTTTTTGAGATAAAAAAAAGAAGCGGTAGGGCTTCTTTTTCGTCAGACGAACTGCTATCGAGTATAATGAATTGTAGCTAGACGGATTCAAAACAAAATGGCGGCTAGTCACGCAACGGTGCTGCAGCGTGCGCCATCGTTGCGTGCACAGCTCCTGGTGTGACAAGGGTGCCGTGCACACCACGCATTTGGTGTGACCCAGCCTTTAAATCTATTTCAGGAATTTACGAGGTTAAAATAAGGTTTCAAATAAACACCAAATTAAAAATTTAAAAAACCGACTTCAACCGGTTTCTTCAAGATTCCCGATTTGTTTCCATCATTGGTTTCCTCAAATCCTATTTTCTGAATGCAAATTCTTATAAATGAATGAAAATTACCAAAAGCGCCATACATGTACCTATAACAATTGAAGAGATCCCTCGATTTCTCCAAGATCCCATCATCAGACCGCAACTTGGTGCCAACGGGACCATCTCGGGGTAATACACGTTCGATGACAAGAAATTTTAAAATCGGTTCACTATTCTCGGAGATATAACATACATACAAAAAAAAAAAATCTGTCGAATTGAGAACCTCCTCCTTTTTTGAAGTCGGTAAAAAATTGGTAATCAGTTTATACATACCCGGACATCGGACTTGGGGTCATTGAGCGCGTTAACCAGCGCGGCCCGTGCTGGCACTGCAACGTTGCCACTGAGCGTCACACTCTTCACCCGTTCGTGCTTCAATTCCTCCTCCACTAGGCGTAGCACTGACGTCCATTGGGATACCACTACCGCTTTCTCGCCTGCAATTTTGATTACACTTGTAATTATGAATCTCATTAAAAAAAAGGAGCAAATAAATAAAGAGTGAGCACTCTTAAATTGTCGCTAGTTGAATAAAGGTTAATACATTAAAATATTATACAAGGATAGCCAAAAATGTTCATTATTTGAAAGTTTACGACAAAACAGACCAGCTAAAACTATTTTATTCCTTGTCTAATGCACGACGGCAAAATTCTCGAACTTTGATCTTGATCCGACGCATAGAATTTTGCATGGAATTTGTGATAAGTTTCGTACATTTAATCCACTTTTTTTATTAATCAGGCAATGTTGTGGCCGGTTCGGATGTTTTCCGCAATTTTGTTTTTATATTTGCTCAGTATTTTTCTATCAGCCGTAATTCTGGGCAATTTGACGGATTTCTTTCCTTTGGTACAACATTGGCAGCATTCATATTATACCACTCCATAGCTTTAGATGAATACTGACAGCTTGCCAATTCAGGCCAAAATAATGTCGAGCAATTATGCTTTCGAATAAGTGGCAACGACTTCTTCTTTAGGCATTCGGATATATAAATATCAGTGTTAATTGTGCCAGTGGTCACAAAAGGCGAACTTCGCATGCCACTCTGGCAAATTGACTGCCACACGAGGAACTTTTCGGCAAATTTCTCGACTGGAATTACTTTTTCTGATTCAGACAGACTCTGGTCGTCGCCGGAAGAAATAGTATAGTATAGAATATAGATTACCTAGTATTGATTTGAAATCAGCCTTTACATACGTTTCGTCATCAATAATTAAGCAACCTGTATTTTGAACCAACAAGGCGTACGTCTAGAACGTCGGATTGCTCGATTATATTGAGAAAGCGTTCTCTTCGGGGCTTTTTGTTTTTTATAAGTTTATTTTATAAAAAACAAAGCTTGTATTAGAAAGTCCTTGAACCTTCCCTCCTAGTAGGGAAGAAAAAGATCCATACTCGAATAGGTGGTGTGAAAAATAAAATTACTAACTGGATTAATTATTTACATATTTAGTGCCTAGCTGTTATGGGCCTCTACCCGCATATCTGTCAATGTTGCTTAGTGTAAGAGGGGCGGCCTGAAAACCAGCGTTGTGTAGTTGTATGTTTATGACTGACACAACATATGCTGAGTCCGCTCCTTTTGTCACATTCAATGTGTAAAGTAGGTTAAGTATGGTTCGTGAAATATAAATTGGTAACTTTCTACCTACATTATAGTTAAAATAAACATTCAATTTATATTTCTCGGATATATAATGTATATTTTTCTCACACTTGTCCATGTAGTTACTGACAATAGTTTCAATAAACTATTGTAATGTTTTCTGCATGCAGGTGTGATTAAATGCATTGCGGTACTGTTATTTTAGTTGTGGCAATAAATACTTTCTTATTCTTATTCTTATTCTTATTTTATTTTTTTGCACATTACTTTGGCTTATTCCAATTTTTTTGGACACATTTCGGGATGAAATAGCCGGATTGTGATCAAACAGCTAACACACTTTTAATTCGAATTTTTTGTTCCGTTTTCTTGTCGGATAACCCTCTCACTGCTTTCTTTCAGTAGTTTTATCTTCTTTTAGCTTTTTTATGGTCCTTTGTACTATTCACCGAGTTGTATTGCACGATTTTGCAAGTTCCAAAGTAGATATTATACACGGTGGAATTTAATCGGTGAACAGGAACCCATTTTTCTAACTCAGTAATCGATGGCGGTCACGTTTATGTAGTACTTAAGTGGAACCAAGTTTTTTTTTAGCATAATTTTTTTTATGTTGAAATTAAAATTTATTGTCACCCTACTAAAGGTTTAGTCTGAAAAGTTTAATACCTCTTTTCAAACTATCAGCCATAGAAACTTAAAACATAAATGAGCAATAACCACTCACATGCTTTAATTTTTGCGATAGAGACTCTATTCCTATGTAAAATAAGAGCGATGCATGGCTGATAGTTTGAAAAGAGGTATTAAACTTTTCAGACTAAACCATTAGTAGGATGACAATAAATTTTAATTAAAGTTTAATTACAACATAAAAATTTGTTATGCTAAAAAAAAACTTGGTTCCACTTAAGTACTACATAAACGTGACCGCCATCGATTACTGAATTAGAAAAATGGGTTCCTGTTCACCGATTAAATTCCACCGTGTATAGGGATTCATTGTAAATTTATGCAAAATAAAATATCGAACACTTCTTTCCTCTGAAGATATCTTGAAAGATAAAAAGTGACTGTTTATTTTTAATAATATAACATGACAGTACATTCTAAATTTTGAACGTAATTTAAGTTCTATCAAAAAAGTCGAGAGTCTAGGAAAAATCTGAATTATGTTAGCGACAATTTAAAAGTACTCACCCTTTAATAGTATTTTATGCAACCCTTGTTTAAGAGAGGTCATAAAAGGTGAGTCACGTGGGTAACAATTTGATACACACTTATTTTCAAATCAAATTGTAAATTTGAGAAATATTCTTAGTTACAATTTTATTAATCATTAAGGTCGGGCGGGTGACGACAAAATTAAAAAATAAAGCTGTAGGGTTTACTGTTCATCAGAAATGACATTTAAAATTAGGTTGGCAGCCATGAATTTCATTACGTCTTGTATACACGAAGTGTTTTAAAATGCAAAAAACGCACTGTGTGTAAACCCGAATGCGTTTATAGGGAATAGACAATATAGGCTTATCTTGACATTTGTAAGGTGTGTTCACGACCAATGATAAATAAAAGTACGGGAGTAGAAAATAGTACATTTCGATGCAAGTGCAAAAAAATTTTTTTCGGCGGGTGAAAGTTGGAGCCCGAGTGAAACGAGGGCGACAATCACCCGAGTTAAAAAGAAGTTTTTACACGTGAATCAAACGACTGTTTTCATAAAAAGTGCCTTGAAAAGAGAAATTAACGCACGCGAAGCGTGCGCAAAGTTTACTTTTGCGTATTAGTTAGGAAAATTTTGTTACTGTTCCCATAGCTTTTTATTAATATCTTTGAACGAATAAAACCAGTGTCCAACTCCCCATAAATATAATGAAACAGTTATATAACGTACATTTAGTCACTATGTACATGTAAAAAAATCTCGCTAATCAATACCTTTGTTGTTGAGCACGTTTTTCTTAAGACAGTCCATGACAGCCTCAATCTTGGAAGAGCGGGTGGTGAGTTGGAAGACAGGGTTGTTGGGGGACAGCACGGAGCGGATGTCTTCTATCTTAGTTACACTTGCCAAGACTGTCCATAAAGGCCAATTTGAAGGAGTGTCTTGCTAATTACACTACATTAGGCAGTTTTAACCTTACGAACGCCAAAAATACCTAAAGGTGCCTACCACGCCAGTGACACCTTAGGCGTATACCGTATTCGAGATTTTCTCGAACGTCGTAGTGACAATAGACTTTGTGTAGTGCCGTTCACACGCCTCGAATACGGTATGCGGGATCCGTGTGAACGTTATTATTGAAAGTCTATTGTCACTGCGACGTTCGAGAAAATTTCGAATACGGTATACGGGAAAAAATACGTCGTGTGAATCTAGCCTAGGCGTAAGTAAACCCACGAGATGGCGTATAGCGTACATTTTGACAAGGAAGGGAAGGAATGGAATAGGTGAAAAATCTCACTAAGCAATACCTTTGTTGTTGAGTACGTTTTTCTTGAGACAATCCATGACGGCCTCAATCTTGGAAGAGCGGGTGGTAAGTTGGGAGACAGCATGGAACACATGTCTTCTATCTTAGTTACAATTGCCAAGACTGTCCATAACGGCTAATTTGAAGGAGTGTCTTGCTAATTACACTACATTAGGCAGTTTTAACCTAACCCCACGCCAGCGACACCTAAAGGCGTAGGTAAATCCACGAGATGGCGTATAGCGCACATTTTGACAAGGAAGGGAAGGAATGGAATAGATGACAAATCTCACTAAGCAATAACCACAGATTTAGATATTCAGTAGATGAAGTAAATGAGGCATTTTGTATTTTTCTTCTTACGTGCGGCTGCAACAGCTGACGTATGTGGACTGCCATTAGAAATGGCCATCTCAGTGGCTGCCACTGAGTTCGGACACGCGAAGTAGATACATATGCTTCTTCTAGTGTATATTCATTTCTGTGGCAATACCTTTGTTGTTGAGCACGTTTTTCTTAAGACAATCCATGACGGCCTCAATCTTGGAAGAGCGGGTGGTGAGTTGGAACACGGGGTTGTTGGGTGACAGCACGGACCGAATGGCCTCGGCGGCCGTGGTGCCCTCTTCCGGCTCTTCCGTCTTAGAGTCGTTCGCTTTATCGTCTTTCTGGAGAAGAGATTCATTATTGTGATCTATTTTCGTATATTTCAATTAAATATATATCTTGGAACGTACAGTCGAGGAAAATGAATGTTTAGCAGTTTAATCGTCCACATAATCTGTTCGTATTATAATGACAAATTACGTCACATACTCATGAAGTTTTCTAGTTTTATTTCTTGCTGGATGAAACGATAGTTCGATTTTCAAACTATATTTGTTTAGTAATCAGATTGTGACAATGACTGCTAATGACAAAGATACGTCAAACTCAATAATTATAAAATATTGTTTGGATTCTTTCGATATACATAATAATATTGCGAAAATTAAAAACCTAATCTTATTAAAAAACTGCACGTGCGGACTTTGCTCACGAATAAGTATTTGGATTTTGATTGGTCGTCAACAATTTTCACAGATGAGAAAACGTTTGAATCTTGCATTCGTGGCAGATTAAATTTATGGCGGCATACACGTTATCAAGAAAAAAACGGTGTCAACTTGTGGGACTGGATGAGTGCTGATGGCTTAGGCGAACTCCAAGAGCAAATGCAGTGGATTATGTTACGATGTTGGAAGAGAGTATGCTTTCCAGTGTGCGAATGTGTATTCACAACAGGAGATGCCTAAAGGTGCGGTTAAACTAAAAGAGCATTCGCTGTTCTAACCTTCCACTCTACGAAATTCGCTCGGTACACAAAACGTGATTGGTTGATTTCTTAGAACGGGCGTTAGAACAGCGAATGCTCTTTTGGTTTAAACGCACCTTTATTGTTCATTCGAGCAAGGCACACACGGCTAGAATAACTAATACCTGGTTCGATCGTCACCCGAAAATGACTAAAATAATATGGCTGGCTAAATCACCTAATCTTAGCCCTATAGAAAATGTATGGGATCGGAAATCATGGAGAACCGAAGCCTTCATCCAACATTGCAATCAAGCATGGGAAGATATCTCCCTGGGATGGGACCTCTGCACTGAGCTAGTAACTTCCATGCAAGACCATTTTTTAGCAGTCCTAATTGTCTTAAACAACCACGGGGTCTACACTCGTTTTTAAAACATGATTTATTTACTAATAAATATTTAAACAGGCAAATAGTTTTTTATTTCATTTTCTCGAGTAACTTATTAGATGAAGGGTTTGTTTCATAATCGTCAGGTAAAGTTGTCTGTCAGATAAATATAACACTTTCTTTATGTTCATGCATGTGAAAGAAAAAGTGCATGGCGTCGTATGGCACATTTTTTATCTGACTATTGTGAAAGTGAGAAACATGCCAAACATTCTTCTCAGTTAAAAGTATCCATTAGTTAAAATTATTACCATTCTTACCTAAGGTCATCAGTCAAAAAAGGATAGAGCTAACATTTATTTAACAGATACTGTTACCTGTGGCCCTACCGCGAAAAACGAAATTCGTAACTTTCGAGGATTTGTCTCTCTCACACTAATGATGCCTTCGTTTGAGTGACAGAGAAAAATCCTCGTAATCTACGAATTTCGATTTTCGCAGTGGTAGGCCTGGGTATTGAAAAATCAGTCCTTAGTCGTGTTAGTGCGTTCGAGTAACAAAAGTCAAAAACGTTCACATTTATAGGAAACATACACGGAATTAAGTATCCTATTGCTGTCAACTTCAATACTTGTCACTGACGTTAATGCCAAAGAGAGACAAAGATAGAAATATGCTGTTTTCTTCTATTTGACGATTATAGACATATCTTGGTTCGTTATTAGTCGCTTGCAGTCGGAAAATGTAGCACGACTAATTTCAGAATTATGGCAACCTGCTAAACATTCATTTTCCTCGACTGTACATAAATCGACCTAGTCCCACGGAGCTCAATTAAGGCTTGTGATGCGGTACCAAGCGACGATATATATTATGTATAATAAATAGATACATACAGATGTTTAAATAAATAGACAGCCACGACCATACATAATAATTATACGAAATTATAATAATAATCGTGATAAATGTGATAAGGACCGTATCGAATTGTAAGTAGACAAGATAAAAGTGACACAACTTTAATATTAAGTAATATTTTGAAATAAAACAAAAAATAAATTAAAATATAACACTTTTTCTAGAACTATGTTCTAAAGAGACTGCCATAAGACCCCTATTTAGCCGTCAATCTTATTTTCTTCTGGATGTCCTTCATTCGATTTTGGACGACAACATTTGCTATATTTCCTGACACCCTGTTCCACTTTTTTTTTAAGTCGTCGGCTGATGTTGCAGCTCTGGCATTTTTTGAAGCTGCCGCTTCATAAAAGCCAAGTACATTTCGATTGGGGGTAAAGCTTGAACACGCCAAAATTGAGGCACACAAATAGTCATAAAAAATAAATTTGAGAGTGAAAGGCTACATTATGTTTCACATGTTCAATGACAAATTTAACGTAGTTTAAAATAACATTTTCTATTTTAGTTATTGTCTACACCGTAAGCCATACTTCTAACTTTCTTGCGTATACGTCTCATAGGACTTTGCACAATCTCGTTAGGACACCGTTTTGACGCCCCCGTTCATATTTTTTATAGCTCGGGGACTGATTTTACTTCTCCGCCTTTCTTTTTTAAAATTCCCTTCATTATACTCCAGTACTCTTCAACAGGCCGCAGTTCTGGACTATTTGGCGGGTTGCATAATTTTGGAACCACTCAATCCTCCTTGTGCTGTACCATTCCATCACTGGATTTGCGTAGTGACAATTGGCCAAATCTGACCAAAACAGCGGCGGTGAGTCGTGCTTTCTTATAAGAGGCAGCAAACGTTTCTGTAAACACTCTTTTTGATAAATTTCGCCGTTTATTGTCCCGGTGGTAATAAACGAGCGACTTCTTTTCCCACAGCTGCATATTGCTTGCCAAAGAAGGTATTTTTTGGGAATTTCGAAAACTTTTTCAATTTACATTCTTCAAGAGCATCTGTTCGACTTAGACTGCTATAAAACTCTTGCCCAGGTATTTATTTAAAATCAGCTTTTACATATGTTTCGTCGTCCATGACAACGCATGTAAATTTCGTTTTCGTGACCGTTTCCTTGCGGATGAGTTCTGTTTCGAATTTCGATCTGGTGCGGCCTGGGCTTTAAAACTTCTTAGTCCAGCGATACGTTTTATTTTTTGAACATAGGACTGAAACATCTTCACTTTCTTGGCCACATCACGAGAAGACATCTTAGGATTTGAGGCGAAAATCCTAACAATACTCTCGTTCCTTTTTTTTATTCTTCAGACTCTGCACCCTCCACTTCCTGGCTTTCTATCTATTGTCAAGTGTTCACGGAACTTCTTTAATACGCGACAAACCGCAGATTGGGGATATTTTAGTCTTTTCGCGATATCTCTATATCTTAGTGTTGAATTTTTGACGTATTTGTGCAAAGTACGTTCGCGTTTTTTGTGTTGTTTGCTCGACATTTTGACAACGAATAATTATACGAAAACAATTTTTTTATATGTTTTTGGGCAGGTTCTTGTGATCAAAAAGGTGCTTTAAAAGTTTTTATACCTCCATTTTTCCCATAGATATAAACGATTTTACATGCTTCAATTTTGGCGTGTTCAACCTTTACTTCAGGGCACTTGGAGGGATTCATGTCTTTTTCGACCATATCAACCTTGTTTGTTTTATGCCATTCAAGGGTGGCTTTCGAGTAATAGCATGACGCCAAATCAGGCCAAAACAAAGTAGGCATCCTATGCTTTTTAATGAGAGGCAGCAGTCTTATTTTTTAAATACTCTTCTTGGTATACTTCAGCGTTTAAAGTACCTGTGGTGAAAAAAAATGGAAACGCATGCTACGTTGACAAATTGCTTGCCATACGAGTATTATTTACCAATTTTTTCAACACTGATGGCTGTATCTTGTTTAGAGAGAATTTTTCCAGCGGGCATGGTACAATACTAAGGTCCAGGGGTCGTTTTTAAATCTAGTTTGCAGTACATTTCGTCGTCCATGATAATACATTGCTTTTTCTTAGTCAGCACTTGATCATACAGTTTACTTGTCCGTTTTCTAACTGATACGACTTTTTTTCATCTCTTTTAGCTTGTTTCTGTTTTTTATATGTCTTTAGATTACGTCTCTTTTTAATTTTTTGTATCATAAAAGACGGAGTTTTCGCTTTTTTGGTAGCATTGGACAGAAAGAGTTGGATTTTGTAAAAATATTCGTACTACTTTCTTATGCAACGCTGGGTCCCATGGTTCCTGTTTTCTTCCACTCTTGGGCAGATATTCTAAAGTTAAAGTGTTGGCGAACTTATTTATCGGTTTGTATATGCCTGCAGAAGTGAACTTATAATTTTTAACGAGCTTTCTTATTGTTATACCCTTAATTTTACACCATTCGTCCAAAATTATTTTCCGTGTCTCTAAGTTAATCAGATCCATTTCATTGATTTTAACAGAATTACATATTGTTTCTGACCTTAAATCATACCCATTAATATGGTTCATAATATACTGCACAGTTTTTGTTATATAAAGTTGAGTATACGTATTTATAGGGCCCCAAAGTTGTCTACTTACATTTAGATACGGTCCTTAATACTTATATTTGATTCAGCTATTGCTTATGGAGTGTTTGATGACATGAAGTTGATTGACATTGAGATAATATTTTCAAACTGTGACATTATTAGTGATTTTTTTTTTGATTTAATTTAATTATTTTAGTTTGGACACAACTTTGATTTATAATAATTAATAATCTTGTGTTTGTAATAAGTTTTATACATTTGCATGCTATAACAAGCAGAGTATAGCTTTTCAATATATTGTATAAAACATCTGTATGTGTAAACCCATATTCAGCAAATAAACGATTAATTTAATTTACACAAATAATTCTTCTGGCACAATCGACTTGCAGAAGTTTATAAATAAGGGGGATAGTCCATAAATAATAAAGTTCTTGTAGACCACAAATTGCACAGTAATTAAATAATACGAAAATAGTTCATGGACCCATCTAACCTCCTATAGAGTGAGCTTGTTGAGTGAAATGAAGAGTGAAGTCCCGTGTCGTCGTCCAACATGGCCGCTATGAGGCAGTGGCAGCACTGGCAGCACTAGGGTCTCTCACCTCCTGTAGAGTGAGCTTGTTGAGCTCGGCGAGCAGGTCCTGCCCTCCGTCGTCCTCCGCCGTGTCGTCGTCCAACATGGCCGCTATGAGGCAGTGGCAGCACTGGCAGCACTAGGGTCTCTCACCTCCTGTAGAGTGAGCTTGTTGAGCTCGGCGAGCAGGTCCTGCCCTCCGTCGTCCTCCGCCGTGTCGTCGTCCAACATGGCCGCTATGAGGCAGTGGCAGCACTGGCAGCACTAGGGTCTCTCACCTCCTGTAGAGTGAGCTTGTTGAGCTCGGCGAGCAGGTCCTGCCCTCCGTCGTCCTCCGCCGTGTCGTCGTCCAACATGGCCGCTATGAGGCAGTGGCAGCACTGGCAGCACTAGGGTCTCTCACCTCCTGTAGAGTGAGCTTGTTGAGCTCGGCGAGCAGGTCCTGCCCTCCGTCGTCCTCCGCCGTGTCGTCGTCCAACATGGCCGCTATGAGGCAGTGGCAGCACTGGCAGCACTAGGGTCTCTCACCTCCTGTAGAGTGAGCTTGTTGAGCTCGGCGAGCAGGTCCTGCCCTCCGTCGTCCTCCGCCGTGTCGTCGTCCAACATGGCCGCTATGAGGCAGTGGCAGCACTGGCAGCACTAGGGTCTCTCACCTCCTGTAGAGTGAGCTTGTTGAGCTCGGCGAGCAGGTCCTGCCCTCCGTCGTCCTCCGCCGTGTCGTCGTCCAACATGGCCGCTATGAGGCAGTGGCAGCACTGGCAGCACTAGGGTCTCTCACCTCCTGTAGAGTGAGCTTGTTGAGCTCGGCGAGCAGGTCCTGCCCTCCGTCGTCCTCCGCCGTGTCGTCGTCCAACATGGCCGCTATGAGGCAGTGGCAGCACTGGCAGCACTAGGGTCTCTCACCTCCTGTAGAGTGAGCTTGTTGAGCTCGGCGAGCAGGTCCTGCCCTCCGTCGTCCTCCGCCGTGTCGTCGTCCAACATGGCCGCTATGAGGCAGTGGCAGCACTGGCAGCACTAGGGTCTCTCACCTCCTGTAGAGTGAGCTTGTTGAGCTCGGCGAGCAGGTCCTGCCCTCCGTCGTCCTCCGCCGTGTCGTCGTCCAACATGGCCGCTATGAGGCAGTGGCAGCACTGGCAGCACTAGGGTCTCTCACCTCCTGTAGAGTGAGCTTGTTGAGCTCGGCGAGCAGGTCCTGCCCTCCGTCGTCCTCCGCCGTGTCGTCGTCCAACATGGCCGCTATGAGGCAGTGGCAGCACTGGCAGCACTAGGGTCTCTCACCTCCTGTAGAGTGAGCTTGTTGAGCTCGGCGAGCAGGTCCTGCCCTCCGTCGTCCTCCGCCGTGTCGTCGTCCAACATGGCCGCTATGAGGCAGTGGCAGCACTGGCAGCACTAGGGTCTCTCACCTCCTGTAGAGTGAGCTTGTTGAGCTCGGCGAGCAGGTCCTGCCCTCCGTCGTCCTCCGCCGTGTCGTCGTCCAACATGGCCGCTATGAGGCAGTGGCAGCACTGGCAGCACTAGGGTCTCTCACCTCCTGTAGAGTGAGCTTGTTGAGCTCGGCGAGCAGGTCCTGCCCTCCGTCGTCCTCCGCCGTGTCGTCGTCCAACATGGCCGCTATGAGGCAGTGGCAGCACTGGCAGCACTAGGGTCTCTCACCTCCTGTAGAGTGAGCTTGTTGAGCTCGGCGAGCAGGTCCTGCCCTCCGTCGTCCTCCGCCGTGTCGTCGTCCAACATGGCCGCTATGAGGCAGTGGCAGCACTGGCAGCACTAGGGTCTCTCACCTCCTGTAGAGTGAGCTTGTTGAGCTCGGCGAGCAGGTCCTGCCCTCCGTCGTCCTCCGCCGTGTCGTCGTCCAACATGGCCGCTATGAGGCAGTGGCAGCACTGGCAGCACTAGGGTCTCTCACCTCCTGTAGAGTGAGCTTGTTGAGCTCGGCGAGCAGGTCCTGCCCTCCGTCGTCCTCCGCCGTGTCGTCGTCCAACATGGCCGCTATGAGGCAGTGGCAGCACTGGCAGCACTAGGGTCTCTCACCTCCTGTAGAGTGAGCTTGTTGAGCTCGGCGAGCAGGTCCTGCCCTCCGTCGTCCTCCGCCGTGTCGTCGTCCAACATGGCCGCTATGAGGCAGTGGCAGCACTGGCAGCACTAGGGTCTCTCACCTCCTGTAGAGTGAGCTTGTTGAGCTCGGCGAGCAGGTCCTGCCCTCCGTCGTCCTCCGCCGTGTCGTCGTCCAACATGGCCGCTATGAGGCAGTGGCAGCACTGGCAGCACTAGGGTCTCTCACCTCCTGTAGAGTGAGCTTGTTGAGCTCGGCGAGCAGGTCCTGCCCTCCGTCGTCCTCCGCCGTGTCGTCGTCCAACATGGCCGCTATGAGGCAGTGGCAGCACTGGCAGCACTAGGGTCTCTCACCTCCTGTAGAGTGAGCTTGTTGAGCTCGGCGAGCAGGTCCTGCCCTCCGTCGTCCTCCGCCGTGTCGTCGTCCAACATGGCCGCTATGAGGCAGTGGCAGCACTGGCAGCACTAGGGTCTCTCACCTCCTGTAGAGTGAGCTTGTTGAGCTCGGCGAGCAGGTCCTGCCCTCCGTCGTCCTCCGCCGTGTCGTCGTCCAACATGGCCGCTATGAGGCAGTGGCAGCACTGGCAGCACTAGGGTCTCTCACCTCCTGTAGAGTGAGCTTGTTGAGCTCGGCGAGCAGGTCCTGCCCTCCGTCGTCCTCCGCGGCCGTGTCGTCGTCCAACATGGCCGCTATGAGGCCGCAGTGGCAGCAAACTTGACGTAATCGTAGTAGGAGCACTAAGATCTCGTGGGCTTTGACCGGCTTCGCTCCTGTTGGATTAATATGAAATTGGCGTTTTTGGTCATAGAGTTTAGTTGGCCCCTAATTTTATTATCTAAAGAGTAACTTAGATATATTTTTTGTTTTGAACAGTGCATTATGTAACGTTTTTTCACACTAATAATTGTATTTTTTCCGCGATATTCTTTTAATATAAGCTTTAAAAACCACTCTTGCCATATGCTGCCGGTTCATATGTTTTAAATAGGTATAAATGTGTTATACCCTGTTTTATGAAATAGAGATATACAAAACACGCCCTAGAAATGTCTAATATTATTGACAAAATTTGGTTCATTTTGCCATGAAACAAATAATTATACACAAAATTCATTGTATGGAAAACAGACTTTTGCACAAAATTCTATACAAAACGCCAATTTTATAGGTAATGACGTAATATTCAAATATTGCGGTCATTCGCGATGTCACTCGTTACCATAGTTACGTTCTCCTAAGTCACCTTTGAAAACACAGTAAAATAGCATTAAATTTTACAAAATGTTGTTACGTGGCCATTCCATGGTGTCACCCACTAATCGTGTTATTAAAGCGTGCGGCACACTTTCTTCTAGCAAACTATGCCTCTTTTGTCCCCTGGGTGACTTGACAGAGTAACAACAAAAAACGTGATTGACCCATTGACATTAAGTTATTAATCACACGCAATTTCAGTCACTACGCGCAACATATTTATTGTTGTAACCATTCAGAAAACCTAAATAAGCCATCTACAAACGTGGACAAATTTTGGATGAAACCAGCGTGACTCAGGTGACCGTAACCATAGCAATAAGAGACAGAAAAAAGTTGATTTCTTATTTTCTTTTCGACATTTTTTTTGTCTCGCTTGTATTGTTTTCTATTCAGTCTTCTTTTTATATAAAAGACAATAAGATAACTAAAACTTACTTATATGAATTTCATGTTTCTGTACAATAAAGAGTTTTACTCACAGAATTAGATTTGGATAGAAGAAACAAGTTCATTCATTTGTATGGCGGCCGAGCGTGTCAGATTTTGTACTTTGTTGTTACTTGCCTATGATTTTAAATATGTCTCAGGCCCTTGAGTATTCATATTTTTTGTGTTGTTGCAATTAATATTACTTAAGGAGGCATTATTAATGTTTTTGTTCACTTCAACTTACAAAATTTGACGCCCGAAAGCAGCAAGCTGCGATTAAAGACGGACAACTCAGTAGATTTTACTGAGTTCATTTGACACGCTAAGTAGATACGTTTGCTTGATCTATGGTATATATGACATCTGTGGTTTTACTACTACTACTTAAGTGAGTAGTTTTGATACAGTACAAATATAAATAGTATTTGCTGTGCGATTATGATACAAACAATATGTCAATTCAGCACGAAAAAATGTTATTTTATTTGTTTACCTTGTAGTGCAATCATCTTCTTGTGCATCTCATAGTAGGCGGAGTCCTTCTGGCCGCGCGACGTGAACCCGTCGTCGTTCTTCTCGGCTCGCTGGTGCAAGAACTGGGCGAATAGTGTCTTCGAGAACACTAGCACCTGACAAATACATACTGTCAATAGGCATGATGACTGGCAAGTCAAATCAGCATCCTTTTTCGAACTGTCAAAACGATCACCACATTGACCACTGTGGAAATTTCATATGAATTACTCAAAAGTGACGTCACGTTTTGAGTACTGCCAAATGACCTACTCTTTTAAGTTCTTTTCAATTTATTAAATAGAAGTTCTGTACAAAAATTACTGCAATCTACATCTTAGTAATAAATTCATCGTGTATTATGCGTGCATAATGTTAAATAATTTATTTTAACTACAGTCTTCATCCCTATTATGTATACACGTTTTAGAAAGAAATAACACATTTATTCGTGACAATTTACAAGTACAAATCAAGAAAATATAATTATATTTAAAATCAGGAAAAGATAAATAAACAAACATTGTCACGAATTGGCCGAAACTCAGCGTTAATATTGGCAAAGCCAGCGGTGGTCTTCTGTTATGACCAGTGATCAGTTTTTTGGATTCTCCCGGCGGGTCTCCTATAGTAACTTGAAAAATAAACTTTAATTATATTGCCATATTTCTGTTTCGTAAAGTATGCTCTTGTGTGTATATTTGTATAATACAACAGCGTTAAATAAAATTTTATAGTCACACCCGAAATTTTTTTATACGCGATATCCCGCTATGGGGAACCCAAAAAACCGATCACTGGTTATTACCATTTGTTGACGACCCGGCACAATGACTACACGATCCACGATGGATTATTTTGGCTATTTTGCGGACATGCTGTGTTTATCTTCCAAATCGATTAGAATTGTTGAAAATAAGCATCCTTCTTAACGATATTTTTTTATTAAATGTATTTTTGGAGATATTAATTATTTAGTCAAACTCCAAAAATCGACCCTCCAAAACCATAGAAATGACCGAACTCCGTTTGTACATAATATTTAAAGTTCATTGCAACACAGTTCTTTGCACGCATCATTTACTATGAATTAATCTAAAAATCAGCATAAAAAGAACATTATTTTGCGGGTTATTTAATAATTTCTGTTATATGAAAAACATTTTTTTTCTTCAAAGTTTATTAAAATTAGCATTTTATTTTTTTGGCATCCTATTAAGCATAACATGAGGTATCATCACAAAAAAAACGAAACACATATAACGCGGAACCTTCGAGTTACGATTTTTTAATTTTCGGACCAGGGTTGTCACTTCCTATTCAAAATAAAATTATTGTGCCTCCACAATAGGTATTAATACCGTTTCGATATTAATAGACGTTTCGTGAACAATTTCATTTTCATAAGTAACAAGTTTTTATTGCTGGTTTATTTTATATTTCGTTGTTTTTGGGTGTTATCGTGTTTGATGGGAAATTAACTATAAGTTTATTGATTTAAACTTTCACGATTATCACTCATATTTTAAAGACAAGATAAACGGGTCTTAATCGGGTTTTAAAATATAACTATAAGTTGTCTTGTAATTTTTCACTATGATACATTATTTATATTATTAGTGTTATACAAATGTATAGGTGATGCGTATTTGTTTAGTGATTTTGAATTGGTATATTATAAATTTGAACTTTTGGCTCATTTAAATTAAGTGCACAGTATTAGTTTGCCTCTCACTTTATTTTTGTTTTGTATATCCTTTTATATATTATCAAGGGTTAGCTGGAAGAAATCCCTGTGAGGGATAAGACCTGTGTTCGCCTTTGTACATATTCTTAAATTTACTGTTGTTTTTTTTTACTCTCTGTAAACTTGTTTATGTGCAATAAAGTTATATGTATATGTATACATACATACATACATTTCTTTCTGAAATCAGTGGTTTAACTGGTTATTGGCTCTTTGATGGAGGTCATCATACGGTATTGGGAAGGGGTCTCGTTAAGCTTTCGCTAAAACTCAATACCCATTATGATGACTGGAGAAGTGGGGGTGAGGCGTCATGGAGCCGGCAAAGACCCATGGCGTTGAATCTCCTCAGCAAGAACTGACCGGTCTTGCTGGGGGATGTCCTTCCGGGCCTCGAACCCCCGTTCGTTATCGATATGTTGAACACTACAAGTGGTGCTATATGTCGGTGACGGTACATAAGATATTATTACATGGCCATCAAATTATATAAATCAACAGTGGACGACTTTTGGTTGATACTGGTGATGACGATGAAATAAATTAAAAATTATTTAAGTATGCATCTTCATAGTTCTTCCTTAAAGTATCTACAAACGATTTTTGCACATTCTTATTCGTCACTCACACTTCACCAATTTTCATCTTGTTAAAATTAATTGTTTAAACGAGATACGTACATTTTGATTGAGTTGTCGAATTATTTTTCACTTTTTGTGAATTACCCTTAACATGTGTCGTTTTACATAATAGACAACCCTATTACCATAGAAAATTATGAATACCTTAGAAATGACCTATCTCCAAGGTTCTGTAATATTAATACGTGATTTTTTAAAGTGTTATTAAGAGCCATATTCTGCACTACTCTACCGTAAAACCTAACGCTACACTGAAGAAACGACCGAGAAAAAAAAAGATTTGTAATATTTACAAAACCTTTAATTACTCTTAAGTTTTGAGTAGATATAGCTGTGTTTGCTTTTAATTTATGTATGTTTTTTAATACGTAACTGGTTCCACAAATAAGTGCGGATTCAATTCCTTTAGTTTAATAATTTAAAATAACTAATATTTTCATGAGGTCATTTACCTCGTGCAATATTAATTTATATCTCCAAAACCAGCCGCATTAAAAATGTGGTACTGACGCTCATTTTTGTATTTTAATAAGGCCTACCGTTTTAGCACCTAAGGGCGTTTACTATACAGCGTGTCCGCAAAAGAGCGAAAATAATCTACTGTGCGATCGCACAATGTGCTTGTTTTTAAGAATAAGAATAAGAATTGTTTATTGCCACAAATATATCTTAAAATCTATAATATCATAAAAAATAAACACTATGAATTTATACAAAACAATAAAAAGAAAACAGTACAAATTAATTAGTTAGGACAAAATATTACTAAGGGCAAAGGGTACCAGCGTATGCCAGGCCGGGGTGCCAGGCGCTGAGTTTCAGTTTTTTTAATTTCAGTTTTTTTATACTTTCCCGGTTCTTACGTGTGTGCCCACTCATGTACAAAAGAAAAAGGAAATGTACTCACGTTGACGTTGGTGATCTTGGTAATTTTTTCTTTGGTATATGACATCCAATATTTATAATTTGAAATGTACTCACTTTTTGGTAGACGTTCATCTCTTCTTTAGTGAGTGTCACGTGACACTGGTGTGCGGTTCGCGGAGGCAAGTCCTGTAATAAGACAATATAAGTCTTATAATTTATAAAGTGGCCGTGTGGTGACGGCAGTAAGAATACATTTGTCACCACCCCAACTCTTCCTTCGGGTGTCGTGAGAGTCGACTAAGGGATTGAAGTGTCACTGACCATTATTTGACAAAATATTGATGGGCAGCAGCGTCATCATAGTGGACACATTACTGCGATCGCCAATCCGTTTGCCCAGCGTGGCGATTATGGGCATTTACCTCCTAATGCGTCTATACGCATAGTTAATTGGAGAGGCCTACGTCCAGCAGTGGACTATCATAGGCTGATGATGATGATGAATTTATAAAGAAAAAACCCAGACATGACCTGAAATGACTTTCAACTGAATGACTCTACTTCTACGACTGTCAGGTTATCACCTCTTGGATATGATTCCGAACAAGACAAGAGATAAAATCCTCACCTATACTCCAATCTACAAAAAGTGTACCTAAAATATTACAGGGGTATGTAATGTTTTTATTAAGAATTATTTTAAATAAATTAATGAAATGGCAAAAAGGTTGGCGAAACCTGAAAACTTTATTTGATAATGACATAAGAGACTGACAGATTTGACAGTAACGCATCTGTCGTAGTTTTTTGGCCTCGAACTCCAGTTTGGAGCTTAGAATTGTTTGCCACTGCGCCTTGGTCCGGTGTAGTGTGCTATCATTCTAAATTAGGTGAGTTGTTATTGATTCTAGGCGTTACATGAGGCCTAAACAAGAACCTTGGCCTTTTTCAATCTAGTTTTGGCCTTTTTCTATGGTATCTTGGCCTTTTTCTATCCCTCTTAGAATTTTTCTATCCCTCTTGGCCTTTTTCTAAACAAAGCAAGAACCTTTTCACGCCTTCCGATTTTAAGTGACCGTCTTGACCTTGGCCTTTTTCAATCTAGTTTTGGCCTTTTTCTATGGTATCTTGGCCTTTTTCTATCCCTCTTAGAATTTTTCTATCCCTCTTGGCCTTTTTCTATCCCGTCTTGGCCTTTTTCTATCTCGTCTTGACCTTTTTCCATCCTGTCTCCCGGCTTATGGCTCGCTCTCTACAAGCCCCATGTATGAAATTCGTCCGGCGACAAAGTTATTGGATGCCCTCCTACGAAGGTAAGTGCATGACGCTTATAGAACACCATATTATAGGACTCACCTTGAGTTGTTCCTTAGCTCGCAGTTGCACTTAGGTCGCTGAAATATGATTAGTGATCGAAAATTCGGGAGCTAATCTAAGCAAGTATGGAGTCGGCTTCTTAAAAATAATATTATACAGGGTGTAAGTCTAATACGGGCGAATCTCTTAACGAGTGTTAGTTTACGACATAATAAGTACATTTAAATAACTTTTACTTAAAATAAGAGCAACAAAATTTTCCATACAAAATAATTCGGCGCGCAATGAAGAGCAACATACGCGAGTCAAGCACTCGTTGACAGCTAATTTCAAAAGCAGATGACATAACTGCCATATCAACAATAACAAATGTTCGTACCTACATTGCTGCTCCGATAATCTTAAAAAAATTCTGTGGGGGTCATAATTAAGAGTAATTTAAAAAAAAAAATTGTAATCCATGATTACACTAATGAATCCCATGCCTGATTTAATTGATCGCCCGTATTAGATTTACACACTGTATATTATTTCAATTCCGGGATCCCGGGATTGCATGCAACATCAGTAAATGATTAATGTGTATCAATTGTCGTTGGGTTATGCCTTTTCTAGCGAATTTCGTCAACATATGTACAAGCCGTTTTAGCTTTTAGTCTTTTATTTCAGTTTTAATGAGCCGTAGTTGGCATTCAAACACTTTGTCCAATTTTTTTCTTAAAAAAAAAATTTGTAAAACCAAATTGAGTCCGCCATACTAGTCAACATCACGCAAAACAAAAGACTGAGGTCGAAGTTTAGGTATAAAAGCTCCCGAATTTCCGATGATGCAGCGCATGATGCTCAATCTCTCCTGACCGCCTTCACTTTTGCTGTCGATTCATTTCTCCCACATCAAAAGCATTGCTATGCTATCCCCTCTTATGGGTTCTCATCCACCAGTCTTAAGAGACCCCAGCAGTGCATAAGTAGCTCCATCCCGTGTTTTCCTCGCTCCATCCCATTTCGGCTTCAATCTATCCGTCTCCATCCATCCTAAGGCACCTACAGCTCGTTCTTTCGCTCACCAACTCACCACCACGTGTGAAATCCGTCCTGGGTGCATAGCCAAGTTGCCAATTTCTAACGCTCACTAGCGTATCGTAGTTTTCTCTATGTCACTCTTTCTTTTAGTGCGACAAAGACAGTTAGTTGCCTATCGTTCACGATTGACGATTAATACTTCAATGGGTAAGTATTTGCAACATATTTTCCGTCATATAAAAAACAAAATCAAATAGGTAAGGTTCGCATTTGAATGCTTTAAGAGAGCTGTCATATGGTCAAAGGGTTATAAAATACAATACTCTTTATTGCACATCTCGTAACATAAAAAAGAAAATAACAAAAAAATTAGAATCTTAAAGGTAGAGGTAACATAGGTTATACGTTAACGATAGGCAACTTGTCTTGTTTAAGCACCCTGAATGGCGTTATTCGGTGGTCCTACAAAGGAAAGAGCATGATAGTGACCTTGAGTTGTCCCTTGGCTTGCAGCTGCACTTTGGTGCGCCGCAACATGATGCAGCGCATGATGCTCAATCTCTCCTGCCCTCTTTACTTTTGCTGTTGATTCATTTCTCCCACATCAAAAGCATTGCTATGCTATCCCCTCTTATGGGTTCTCATCCACCAGTCTTGTCCCCGGCAGTGCATAAGTAGCATCCCGTGTTTTCCTCGCTCCATCCCATTTCGGCTTCAATCTATCCGTCTCCATCCATCCTAAGGTACCTACAGCTCGTCCTCTCGCTCACCAACTCACCACCACGTGTGAAATCCGTCCTGGGTGCATAGCCAAGTTGCCAATTTCTAACGCTCACTAGCGTATCGTAGTTTTCTCTCTGTCACTCTTCCTTATTAGCGCGACAAAGTCAGTTAGTTGTCTATCGTTCACGATTGACCCTTTAATGGGTATTGGCAACATATTTGACGTCATATAAAAAACAAAACCAAATCAATTTCGAAACACATAAAGTTCGAATTCGAATGCTTTAACAGAGCTGTCATATGGTCAAAGGGTTAAGCCTTAGCGATTGGCAACTTGTCTGAAGGTGCTTTCAGACCAATCGAGCATTCGCTATTCTATCCCCCACTCTACGAAATCAACGAATCAAGTTTTATGTAACGATCGAATCTCGTACAGAAAGGGGGATGCACCTTAATGGTGCATTCAGACCAAACGAGCATTCGCTATTCTGGTACTCTACGAAATCAACAAATCACGTTTTTTGTAACGATCGAATTTCGTAGAGTAGGGGGTTAGAATAGCGAATGCCCCTGCGACCATATATAACATGGACGTCTAACGCCAGCTCAAGAATGCCCCCCATAAACAATTGTTCAGTTGCGCCAAGATGGGCAGGACATAGCGCTTTTCTTAACACCGCGCATATTTCGGCGCAACATCTTAGACAAATGTTTATAGAATATAGCCAATCAAAACTTTCATGGACCAATCACAACTATTTTTAAATGGCGGTTAAGTTTTTATAGGTTGATTTTGAAATTCTTTGCCGTGATGCATTGTAGAGGGGGTGACACTTGTCAACAAAAATTCAGGACCGTTTTTGAAAGGCAATTTAGTATGGCGTGCGGCTTCAATGTTTTATTTGTTCGTAGGAATGCTCGATTGGTCTGCACCTTAAGCACCCTAAATGGCGTTATTCGGTGGTCCTACAAAGGAAATAGCATGATAGTCACCTTGAGTTGTCCCTTGGCTTGCAGCTGCACTTTGGTGCGCCGCAACATGATGCAGCGCATGATTGTACTCAATCTCTCCTGACCGCCTTGACTCTTGTTGTCGATCCATTTCTTCCACATCTGTCGAATTATTACTAATATTGACATTGGTAATTTGAGCGTCTATTTCAGCTCTCGTCTTTCACGTGTCATTATAATATTTATATTATACATAATACAATCAAATTATAACAATTATTTTCCTAATTTAGCTCTAAGGGCTTGTGCATAAATCACGCGAGGTCCTATAGGGGGGGAGGGGGTCCAAGAAAACATCACGAAAGATCACGTTAGGCGAGGGGGGGGAGTACAAGGAGACTTCACATGTATTTTTCTACGATGAACAAACTAAGAAATATTGTGAATTTCGGCGAGTGAACGTTAAAATTTGTTCAAAAAGTAGACGAAAAAACCTCGCATGATTTATGCACGAGCCCTAACCGAATATGGTTAACTTTTACCATTTGAGGTTGAGAGAGCGCAGCGTTCAGTGTTGAAAGTAATGTTTAAGAAACCTTTCCGTTTTCCAACCTCAAATCTTTTTACAGAAGCAAATCTTCTATACGTTCGTCAACTTTGTATATAAAAAAATTGTTTGCAAACACACAAGTCCGCTAAAACGTCTAGGGACTACAACATACTATCACAAAAACGCGTTTTCAATTTACCAATTCTAAGAGTGAATTCTGCTTTCGGTAAACGTTTTGGAGAGCGTATCAGGGTATCTACATACAATGCAGTAAATAAACTTTTTTAATCTTAGGGGCCATTCCATATGAAATCATCAGATTCTGATTTAATTCCGCGCTGACTGATTTTTAAACAGTTTGAAAAAAATCAAGGATGATAGTCTTAAGTAAGTTGTACGTAAACCGTCAATACTTTTTTTTTAACTTGCTGCTCATCCAGGTGGGGCCCGCTTCAAGTTTCAATTTACCTGTTTTTGAGGTTCCACGAGAAGCGATGTTAATTTGTTTTGGTAACTAATATACATTTTTTATATATTTTTTCTGATTCTCTAGTAAACGTACTTTTAAATGTTATTATCAATATGCATCAAGCTATTTTACTTGTTCCATCATAAATGTTGAAAGTTTTGTGAATATTTTCAAATTTCGCCCATTTTCTATTGGATTTTGCAGCATGTCTACCGGGCTTAGGGAATTAATTTTTTTTTTACTGTATAGTACAAGTATTGCTCTCATAAAATAACTGAGGGTTTGGTCACAAACTTTTCATTTAGCTGAAAAAAAGAATGGTAAAGTTGGCCGTTTTACGAAATTGGTCAACTTTGACTTCAAATTTCATCATGTTTGGCAATATAAAAAAATCCAAAAAGTTATACAAAAGATAGTACCTACTCTATTCTATAGGAATCCGTTTCATTTGGTTTGTGTTTTCGATTTCTGTGAGAATTATGATTTTTTTTAATGTCCATTTTACGACTATTTTCCGGCGCTCTATGAATTCACTATTTTAAATAAAACACATTAAATTATTCATAACTATATTTTATTAGTCATTAACAACAACAAGAACCTTTATTTAAGTTGCGATGTACGTAATTAAGTATGTCAGTATGTATGACCCTTGTGTTAATCTCGTTAGATTCGCACGAGTTTACGAATTCATGTTCACATCATGCAAAAGTCAGCAAAAAAACTTGTCACAAATATGTAATGTATATATGTGTGTGTGTGTGTGTGTGTGTTTGTGTGTAAAGTATTATTACCTGACTACCTTTACGACATTAACATTTTTGAAACAGGAATATCTTCCGGCTCGTAAGGTGCCGTTTGAAACAGGCACAAAATTATGATACGACCTGGTATTTTTTATTGTTATCGCATTATTGAATCAACATCATTACTCTTATCTAAAGACAGTAGGCATGTGTAATAAAACCTATAAGTACCCTATTTCAGACGTATTATAAGATGTGCCACTAGCATTTTCATGTTTATCAAGAAAGTGGTGTACCACTTTTTTGGTTGACTGTACATAGTAAACGAGGGAATCAACAATCATCATTTTGTAGTTTATTACGTTTATAAATGTTGTCCGTGATAAAAAAAAAAACATTAACTTAAACAACTACTTTGAAACTTCTTGCTAACTTGTAGATTTCAAAAAATCACATCTCTTTCAAAAATCAATAACACAATATAAATAAAGATGATTTACAAAGACCAAAATAAGTTCTTCTCTTCTGTGTACTTTTCAGATCTTTAAACTTTGCCAAACATGGTTTTTTTTCACGTCAAAAAAAGCAAATTCTACAAAAATGGTTTTGTAATTTACTGTTTTTTTTAAGTTAAAAGAACTAAATTCAAAAATATTGTTAAAGTTTTCATTTAAAGACTATTTGAGCTTGTTAATTAAAAAAAAAAATACCTGTCTAGACCAAGCGAGCAATCCAATAAAAGCTACTGAACATCACTGAACATTAGCAAAATAACATGACGTTTTAGAAGTTTGTCATACAATAAGTAATAAAAATATACATACTGTAATACATACATGTACAAGTACACATATTAAATAGTAAATTAACATATAAAAAAATTCAGTTTCACACATTAAAAAAAAGTTAAAGCAATTTTTATCGACCTCAAAAATCGCTTATTTTTAAACTTCAGACCTATGTTGTCTGGCTGTTAGGCTGTTTAAAAATTAAACAACTACGGTTTTATGTACAGCATATCTATATTATCATCCATGATTTTTTCCATACAAATCGGAAAGCATGCAGCGCACCCCATTTGATGATTTCATATGGAATGGCCCTTAGGGATTGTATTCAAGCAGAAACAAAAAAGCTACTTTTCAAATTTTTACACTCTCAAAATTACAATGAGACAGAATCAATATCAGGTAAGATACTTTAGACTATTTATGAAGCATAGTAATAGTACCTACTAGCTTAGTTTAAGTAACTTGCTACCTATTGTTAAGATTTCAATTTGTAACCAAAATTCTGTTATTTAAAGTATTTGGTTCCCCGCGATACAGGCGTAGCCTAGTGCTGAGATCCCTGGAATATCTGTACTCTGAGTTTTCTGAAATAAATATTCTTTATTCTATTCTATATTCGGTTAGAGGCAAAAAAATACAGAATTTAATAGGAACAGATTTTTTTTAATGGCTGTGATTGGGTTAAATCATCTATATTAATCTATATTAATTGGGCCGTGTGGTGAATCATCTATATCAAATATCAATCTATATTAATTGGGCCGTGTGGTGACGGCAGTAAGAATACATAGTCACCACCCCAACTCCTCCTGCGGGTGTCGTAAGAGTCGACTAAGGGATTGAAGTGTCACTGACCATTCTACAAGATTGATGATGGGCAGCAGCGTCATCCTAGTGGACACATTACTGCGATCGCCAATCCGCTTGCCCAGCGTGGCGATTATGGGTATTTACCTCCTAATGCGTCTATGCGCATAGTTGATGGGAGAGGCCTACGTCCAGCAGTGGACTAACTTAGGCTGATGATGATGATGATGATCTATATTAATCTATCTATAGTATTGAATATCATATAATTAATGTGTTTACTTACCGCGAGATCATCAAATGGTGTACACCGTAGGAACTTCAGCAGTGCAAACAGATCCAAGTCCTAAAAAACAACATCATAAGTAATTATATTCAAATGTTTAAGGACATTTAAAATTCATTGTGCCAGAAAAAAAAATCAGTACAAGTACATTGTTGTGTAGCGGGGGGTACCTTGTTGTGTAGCGGGGGGTACCTTGTTGTGTAGCGGGGGGTACCTTGTTGTGTAGCGGGGGGTACCTTGTTGTGTAGCGGGGTGTACCTTGTTGTGTAGCGGGGGATACCTTGTTGTGTAGCGGGGTGTACCTTGTTGTGTAGCGGGGTGTACCTTGTTGTGTAGCGGGGGATACCTTGTTGTGTAGCGGGGTGTACCTTGTTGTGTAGCGGGGTGTACCTTGTTGTGTAGCGGGGGATACCTTGTTGTGTAGCGGGGTGTACCTTGTTGTGTAGCGGGGTGTACCTTGTACCACTCATGGCTTAAATTCAAACAATTTTCCTGCTGTTCTTGATATGAGAAATTGAATTCGCTACATGTTTGTTTATTTATGATTATTTAATATTATGACGCATGGAGACCTTATACATCTCTGAAACATTTAGTGAAATGTATCCGTTTGTTTTCTTTTTACTCTGACAACTAGAGACCTTTACATCTCTAGCAGTATAATAATGCTAATTTTAACGTTTAACTAAAAACAATTGTATGCCCTTTTACATATATCTTTACATCTATACATTTCTCAAAATTCATTAAATTTATATAATTGTTCTGACTATTAGAGACTTCATCTCTATTTAATGTACTACATCTGTATTTATATTAAATCAAATTTATGTTTCGCTTTTAATTAATGCATGTTAGCCGTAAGATGTTATAAAACTATTATTTGAAAAAAGAAAGTCCCGCTGAGTTTCTTGCCGGATTCTTCTCAGGCAGTGGTGTAGGGTTAGAACCGGAGGTAGTTTTTTTTTCTCTCATTCGCTATTTAGTTTAACGATTCAAAAGCGCTCGTTGCTGGGCCTAATTGAATAAAGAATATTTTGACTTTGACTTTGTGTAGCGGGGGTACCTTGTTGTGTAGCGGGGTGTACCTTGTTGTGTAGCGGGGTGTACCTTGTTGTGTAGCGGGGTGTACCTTGTTGTGTAGCGGGGGGTACCTTGTTGTGTAGCGGGGGGTACCTTGTTGTGTAGCGGGGTGTACCTTGTTGTGTAGCGGGGTGTACCTTGTTGTGTAGCGGGGTGTACCTTGTTGTGTAGCGGGTGTACCTTGTTGTGTAGCGGGGTGTACCTTGTTGTGTAGCGGGGTGTACCTTGTTGTGTAGCGGGGTGTACCTTGTTGTGTAGCGGGGTGTACCTTGTTGTGTAGCGGGGTGTACCTAGTTGTGTAGCGGGGTGTACCTAGTTGTGTAGCGGGGTGTACCTAGTTGTGTAGCGGGGGGTACCTAGTTGTGTAGCGGGGGGTACCTTGTTGTGTGGGGGTGGTGGGGGGTGGTACCTTGTTGTGTAGCGGGGTGCCGGTGAGCGCCCACCGCCTGGCGGCGCGGAGGTGGCAGACTGGTGGTAGTGTGGGGGTGGTGGGGGGTGGTACCTTGTTGTGTAGCGGGGTGCCGGTGAGCGCCCACCGCCTGGCGGCGCGGAGGTGGCAGACTGGTGGTAGTGTGGGGGTGGTGGGGGGTGGTACCTTGTTGTGTAGCGGGGTGCCGGTGAGCGCCCACCGCCTGGCGGCGCGGAGGTGGCAGACTGGTGGTAGTGTGGGGGTGGTGGGGGGTGGTACCTTGTTGTGTAGCGGGGTGCCGGTGAGCGCCCACCGCCTGGCGGCGCGGAGGTGGCAGACTGGTGGTAGTGTGGGGGTGGTGGGGGGTGGTACCTTGTTGTGTAGCGGGGTGCCGGTGAGCGCCCACCGCCTGGCGGCGCGGAGGTGGCAGACTGGTGGTAGTGTGGGGGTGGTGGGGGGTGGTACCTTGTTGTGTAGCGGGGTGCCGGTGAGCGCCCACCGCCTGGCGGCGCGGAGGTGGCAGACTGGTGGTAGTGTGGGGGTGGTGGGGGGTGGTACCTTGTTGTGTAGCGGGGTGCCGGTGAGCGCCCACCGCCTGGCGGCGCGGAGGTGGCAGACTGGTGGTAGTGTGGGGGTGGTGGGGGGTGGTACCTTGTTGTGTAGCGGGGTGCCGGTGAGCGCCCACCGCCTGGCGGCGCGGAGGTGGCAGACTGGTGGTAGTGTGGGGGTGGTGGGGGGTGGTACCTTGTTGTGTAGCGGGGTGCCGGTGAGCGCCCACCGCCTGGCGGCGCGGAGGTGGCAGACGGCGCGGGAGGTGGCGGACTTGTGGTTGCGCACCATGTGGGCCTCGTCGAGGATCACGCGGCGCCATGAGATTCGCATTAGCACGCCGTTCTGGAATGTTACGGTTGAATTTAATTTAAACATTCGTAAGAACGCGGAAACGTGGCCGCTTACAATGGGCCTCATAAGAAGGCTCAAAGTCACCCAAAGGGCTATGGAGAGGGCTATGCTAGGAGTCTCTCTGCGTGATCGGATTAAAAATGAGACCATCCGCAGCAGAACCAAAGTAACCGAAATAGCTCTCCGAATCGCTAAACTGAAGTGGCAGTGGGTGGGGCACATTGCGCGTAGAACCGATGGCCGTTGGGGCGGGAAGGTTCTTGAGTGGCGGCCACGTACCGGAAGGCGTAGCGTAGGTAGGCCCCCCACAAGGTGGACCGATGACCTGGTGAAGGTCGCAGGAGTCCGTTGGATGCAGGTGGCGCAAGACCGGTCATTGTGGCAATCTTTGGGGGAGGCCTATGTTCAGCAGTGGACGTCTTTCGGCTGATATGATGATGATGATGAAGAACGCGGTCGTTTCGACCCGCCACCCGCGGCCGACAGCGGCCCGTCGCCGCCGGGAATGCTCGGGAGTGATCGTTTTCGCCCGCTGCACAGTGGATGCCGCACGCGACGGGCGAAAACGATCACTCCCGAGCATTCCCGAACACACCATTCGTACGCCGCAGGCAACGGGTCGAAACGACCGCAACATAAGACAACACAACTTTAAATATAATTAAACAGTTAGACCCACGTGTATTTAGTCACTACGCGCGTCATATTTCCGAGAATTTTAGGTCGTGGTCTTACATTATACGCGGTGAGCACAATATCGGTGTGAGCTAATTGCGGCTGCGTCACGTGGTGTATGGTCACTTGGTACGGGAAATGAGTTTTTTTTATTACCTTCTCGCTGTCCCTCTGTAGTATATTATACGTGGTGAGCACAATATCGGTGTGGGCTAGACGTTGCGGTTGCGTCGCTCTGGCGGCTCCGTGGTGTAGTACTGTGGTCACTGTGCGGTAGATGAGGATATAATATTACCTTCTCGCTGTCCCTCTGTAGTATATTATACGTGGTGAGCACAATATCGGTGTGGGCTAGACGTTGCGGCCGCGTCGCTCTGGCGGCTCCGTGGTGTAGTACTGTGGTCACTGTGCGGTAGATGAGGATATAATATTACCTTCTCGCTGTCCCTCTGTAGTATATTATACGTGGTGAGCACAATATCGGTGTGGGCTAGACGTTGCGGCTGTGTCGCTCTGGCGGCTCCGTGGTGTAGTACTGTGGTCACTCGGTGCGGTAGATGAGGATATAATATTACCTTCTCGCTGTCCCTCTGTAGTATATTATACGTGGTGAGCACAATATCGGTGTGGGCTAGACGTTGCGGCTGCGTCGCTCTGGCGGCTCCGTGGTGTAGTACTGTGGTCACCCGGTGCGGTAGATGAGGATATAATATTACCTTCTCGCTGTCCCTCTGTAGTATATTATACGTGGTGAGCACAATATCGGTATGGGCTAGACGTTGCGGCTGCGTCGCTCTGGCGGCTCCGTGGTGTAGTACTGTGGTCACTCGGTGCGGTAGATGAGGATATAATATTACCTTCTCGCTGTCCCTCTGTAGTATATTATACGTGGTGAGCACAATATCGGTATGGGCTAGACGTTGCGGCTGCGTCGCTCTGGCGGCTCCGTGGTGTAGTACTGTGGTCACTCGGTGCGGTAGATGAGGATATAATATTACCTTCTCGCTGTCCCTCTGTAGTATATTATACGTGGTGAGCACAATATCGGTGTGGGCTAGACGTTGCGGCTCCGTGGTGTAGTACTGTGGTCACTCGGTGCGGTAGATGAGGATATAATATTACCTTCTCGCTGTCCCTCTGTAGTATATTATACGTGGTGAGCACAATATCGGTGTGGGCTAGACGTTGCGGCTCCGTGGTGTAGTACTGTGGTCACTCGGTGCGGTACATGAGGATATAATATTACCTTCTCGCTGTCCCTCTGTAGTATACAGTACCGGCCAATAATATATCACATATAGGTTTTTTTCAGTAGATTTATTTTTATTTTTGTAAGTGTTTTTCACACTTTCCGCCTCACGACTATAGATAGTCTAGGCATAGGCCTTTACACTAGCGATGAAAAAACTGGGCATCATGTAGTGATTTTTTCATAAAGAGATTTTGCGTTAGGCATGGATTTCTTAGTAAAATTCTTTTTTTTACTACAGCTATTTTAGCAATATGCTGTGTCTCCAATTGCAATTCACAATACTTAATTTCAGTATTCATCATTAAACTGTGCAAAAGTACCGAAATAATATGCTACCTACATGCGAACATGTGCCGCTTACTCTATACACGCTCATACAAAAAGTCACGAAGGTGATATATTATTGGCCGGTACTGTATTATACGTGGTGAGCACAATATCGGTGTGGGCTAGACGTTGCGGCTGCGTCGCTCTGGCGGCTCCGTGGTGTAGTACTGTGGTCACTCGGTGCGGTAGATGAGGATATAATATTACCTTCTCGCTGTCCCTCTGTAGTATATTATACGTGGTGAGCACAATATCGGTGTGGGCTAGACGTTGCGGCTCCGTGGTGTAGTACTGTGGTCACTCGGTGCGGTAGATGAGGATATAATATTACCTTCTCGCTGTCCCTCTGTAGTATATTATACGTGGTGAGCACAATATCGGTGTGGGCTAGACGTTGCGGCTCCGTGGTGTAGTACTGTGGTCACTCGGTGCGGTAGATGAGGATATAATATTACCTTCTCGCTGTCCCTCTGTAGTATATTATACGTGGTGAGCACAATATCGGTGTGGGCTAGACGTTGCGGCTGTGTCGCTCTGGCGGCTCCGTGGTGTAGTACTGTGGTCACTGTGCGGTAGATGAGGATATAATATTACCTTCTCGCTGTCCCTCTGTAGTATATTATACGTGGTGAGCACAATATCGGTGTGAGCTAGACGTTGCGGCTCCGTGGTGTAGTACTGTGGTCACTCGGTGCGGTAGATGAGGATATAATATTACCTTCTCGCTGTCCCTCTGTAGTATATTATACGTGGTGAGCACAATATCGGTGTGGGCTAGACGTTGCGGCTCCGTGGTGTAGTACTGTGGTCACTCGGTGCGGTAGATGAGGATATAATATTACCTTCTCGCTGTCCCTCTGTAGTATATTATACGTGGTGAGCACAATATCGGTGTGGGCTAGACGTTGCGGCTCCGTGGTGTAGTACTGTGGTCACTCGGTGCGGTAGATGAGGATATAATATTACCTTCTCGCTGTCCCTCTGTAGTATATTATACGTGGTGAGCACAATATCGGTGTGGGCTAGACGTTGCGGCTGTGTCGCTCTGGCGGCTCCGTGGTGTAGTACTGTGGTCACTGTGCGGTAGATGAGGATATAATATTACCTTCTCGCTGTCCCTCTGTAGTATATTATACGTGGAGAGCACAATATCGGTGTGAGCTAGACGTTGCGGCTCCGTGGTGTAGTACTGTGGTCACTCGGTGCGGTAGATGAGGATATAATATTACCTTCTCGCTGTCCCTCTGTAGTATACAGGGTGGAAAAAGATTTTGGGTCAGTGAGGGCAGCTACCAGATCCCGTGTAGCTACGCGAAAATGGTCTTAGAAGACCTTCCCGCGATTTTCAATTAAAGAAGATTAGCGTTTTCAGATTTTGGAAAAAGTATACAGGGTGCGAGGAAATTGTCATTTTTGAGAAACTTTTTTTTTGATGCCAATCGATCCTGTTTCTGTTCAGGATCAAAAGCTTGTATGGGACCAAAAAAAATTTTTCGGCTAGAAAAGCCACAAATCGAGATTTTAAATTCTCATACATATTGTATGAAAATTAAAAATTATTTTTCACCCTTATTTTTTTATACCTGTCGATTTCATTCCTACCCAGTACCAATAGTTTCCTACGGGTCAACTTATGGCGATGTACAAAAAATCCAAATTTTCAAGAAAACTGTTTTCATACTTTTACTATGGAAAAAAAAGTGAAACCTTAATTACTTTATCTGTCACGATAATTAGTCGTCCTATGCTAAATGATAATAATAATACTGTATGAAATCATTAGCAACATTAATTAGCGTCACAGATAATGTAATTAATTTTCACTTTTTTCCCATAGTAAATGTATGAAAACAGTTTTTTTTTTAATTTTTGTTTTTTTTTTACGTTGCCGTAAGTTGACCCCTAGGAAACTATTGGTACTGGATAGGAATGGAATCGATTGGCATAAAAAAATTAAGCGTGAAAAAACAATTTTAATTTTCATACAATTTGTATGGGAATTTTAAATCCCGATTTGCGGCTTTTCTAGCCGAAAAAATTTTTTTGGTCCCATACAAGCTTTTGATCCTGAACAGAAACAGGATCGATTGGCATCAAAAAAAAAGTTTCTCAAAAATGACCATTTCCTCGCACCCTGTATACTTTTTCCAAAATCTGAAAACGCTAATCTTCTTTAATTGAAAATCGCGGGAAGGTCTTCTAAGACCATTTTCACGTAGCTACACGGGATCTGATAGCTGCCCTCACTGACCCAAAATCTTTTTCCACCCTGTATTATACGTGGTGAGCACAATATCGGTGTGGGCTAGACGTTGCGGCTGCGTCGCTCTGGCGGCTCCGTGGTGTAGTACTGTGGTCACTGTGCGGTAGATGAGGATATAATATTACCTTCTCGCTGTCCCTCTGTAGTATATTATACGTGGTGAGCACAATATCGGTGTGGGCTAGACGTTGCGGCTGCGTCGCTCTGGCGGCTCCGTGGTGTAGTACTGTAGTCACTGTGCGGTAGATGAGGATATAATATTACCTTCTCGCTGTCCCTCTGTAGTATATTATACGTGGTGAGCACAATATCGGTGTGGGCTAGACGTTGCGGCTGCGTCGCTCTGGCGGCTCCGTGGTGTAGTACTGTAGTCACTGTGCGGTAGATGAGGATATAATATTACCTTCTCGCTGTCCCTCTGTAGTATATTATACGTGGTGAGCACAATATCGGTGTGGGCTAGACGTTGCGGCTGCGTCGCTCTGGCGGCTCCGTGGTGTAGTACTGTGGTCACTCGGTGCGATAGACAATGCTTTTTCACTTCGCCCTCCCATTGCGTCATGAGAGACGCGGGACAGACTACTAGTGTGCCGCCTTTTGTTACTGTAATAAAAGCTAGTGTAAAATATGTGGCATACTATATAAAACAGAGCTCTTACAGTTAGTTATAGAAGAAAACATCGACAAATGATTTTCCGAAATGTATGATTTTTATCACGGTTTTAGTTTACAGAAAGCCACTAAATTATATGCTAAGTAGATTTATTTTGTAATATTGACCAGCGAAAAGTCTGTTTGGAAAGCATATCAAGAATTGTTATTATGCTAACATCCAGTCAACACAGAACATGTAGAACATGTACTAGGTACAAATGTATAAGAATTTGACTCACACTTGCCCTTCGGCCTCTCATCATCATCATCGGATTCTTCGCCGTCGTCCGACGTCTCCCGGTCGCTCGCGATCAGGGATATCATGGTTATGGTCTTCCCCAAGCCCATGTCGTCAGCTGAGGACAAACATCGGTTAAATTGTGTGTACTCTATCAAAAAATCTGTAAGAAAAAAGTTTTTTTCACACCACCTATTCGAATACGGGCCTTTTCTTCCCTGTTGGGAGGGGTCAAAGTGGCACTTTTCTGTTCCAGGACTTTCTATTGCCAGCCTAAAAAATTACAATGAAATATGAAAATAAACAGTACGTTCATGATTGATCAAAATTTCTTCAGAATCGATTATTTGCATAAATATTAAATATGTGATATATCTTTTATGTGCCGTGTGGTGACGGCAGTAAGAATACATTTGTCACCACCCCAACTCTTCCCGCGGGAGTCGTAAGAGTCGACTAAGGGATTGAATTAGTGTCACTGACCATTCTTTGATTTGATTGATGACGGGCAGCAGCGTCATTATAGTGAACACATTACTGCGATCGCCAATCCACTTGCCCAGCGTGGTGATTATGGGCATTTACCTCCTAATGCGTCTATACGCATAGTTAGTAGGAGAGGCCTACGTCCAGCAGTGGACTGAGATAGGCTGATGATGTGATGTGTGATGTGATAGCTTTTATTTTTCTCATCATTGGCCTCTGACATCTATAAAAGATGCTTCAAGCAGCGTCCAAAGAGGTTCGGCTCTTACGTATGTGGCTGGTTAGGCCAATACGGGAGCGACAGCCACGACCGCATAAAGTGCACGTAAATGTCGCACTTGGTGATCTGGGAGGAAAGGCTGCGCGCTGGTGTCTTAGTTCCCGTTTTAACGAGATCAGATCGAACCAAGCGTTATCATGGGAGACCACGCCTTCACCCAGAACCCCTCTCCAATGATCTCGGTCTTCGGATGCTTTTTCCTACGTACATGGATCAATTCCGAAAGACACCATATCGCGTTTAGCCCTGGTTTTTTATTTTTTTTAGATTTTTCTCATAGGTGGTGTGAAAAGCAGTATGTGTCACATGGTATCAAAATTATTTCGTCTTGGGCGTTAACGCTTGAATCCTTCATTACGCTCAGGATTCAATATACGCCCACGTCGGAAATATATCATTTTGATCCCTTGTGACACAATCTACTATTGTCTTAAGACTTAATCTGATACTTTTGCATGCATATTTATTTATCTTGATCTTTTGAAACAATACATGAGAAATAAAGAAATGTAATATGTTTACTACTGATGCGTAAAATTTTAGGTATATCAACAACACATTCAGAAGCAGTTCATAGCATTAATTACTAGGGGCGTGTGCACAAATCACATGAGTGTTTTTCGGCTATTTTTTGATCCTCGCTCCCCCCTGGTGACATTTGGTCTACTCCTCCCCCCTTTACATGATCTCACATGTGTTTAATGTAGGGATTTGTTGCTAAAATAGGCTACGTCAGCCACATGAGAGCACTCAGTAGTCAGTTCAACCGGTCGCCGTGGCCGAAATCGGTCAGGAAGAGATGATGATGATGAATGTAGGGATGGAGGACCCAGTGGTATAAGGACTTACCAAGGATCCCGCCATGTTGGTTTAACCTCTCCCGCCACCGAAGTCAAGCTAAGGAATGTTTCTGAACCGG
Organism: Thaumatotibia leucotreta; assembly: GCA_025490895.1. Classification (NCBI taxonomy): domain Eukaryota; kingdom Metazoa; phylum Arthropoda; class Insecta; order Lepidoptera; family Tortricidae; genus Thaumatotibia; species Thaumatotibia leucotreta. The sequence goes on along the minus strand of JALPQI010001347.1, from coordinate 1,944 downwards.
CATCAGCTCAGTCTTCATAGCAGCAGCGGCCCTACCGCGAAAAACGAAATTCGTAAATTTCGAGGATTTGTCTCTTTCACTCTAATGACGCCTTCGTTTGAGTGACAGAGGAAAATCCTCGAAATTTACGAGTTTCGATTTTCGCGGTAGGGCCGCTGGAGCCTACTTCTCTTCAGCTAGTTGGCTCGTCTCTTCGCTAGAGATACCAGAACTCACCTAGGACTACCTGGGATCCTTGGAAGTTTAACCAGGTAAGAGCCACTTTAATTAGTACCTCTTCAGTAAAGGGAGAATGGTATAAGAACTTACCAAGGATTCCACCATGGGGGTTTAACCTCTCCCGCCACCGCAGCCAAGCTAACACATGTTTCTGATGCACCATCAGTCTTCATAGAAACTGGTGCCTAATTCTCTTTAGCTGGTCGAACACAAAACAATCCATGGATCTCACCACAAAGATTCTACCGGGTATAAAACACCGTAATCAAACCAATACTTCATTTTTCTGCTAATACCTTTTGCTAGTAGTAGTGTAGGGATAGTGGTACCAGTGATAAAATAACTTACCAAGGATTCCGCCATGGGGGGCGTCACCGTAGCCAAGCGTGTTTTTGATGTGGCATGAGCTGTTTTCATGGCAGCTGATCTTGATTCTCCTTGCTAGAGATACCAGAACTCAACAATCACTACCTTAGCCCTTTGGAGGCACCTGCCCGCCACCGAAATCAAACCAATGCTTACTCTTATGTGTGTATGTATGTAAATTCTTTATTGCACACAAATAAAACAGGTAAAAAAATACACAACAATTCAAAAAGGTACAAGGGCGAACTTATCTCTGTAAGGGATCTCTTCCAGTTAACCTTTGAGCAAAAGATAGAACTATATGAAACAAGAGATAGACAAACAAACGTGTACAGTGCGTGATTTGTGTACTCTTCAGCTAGTATATGAAGGAAGAATGGTAATAAGAACTTACCAAGGATCCCACCATGGGGGTTTAACCGTTCCCGCCACCGCATCCAAGCTAAGGCATGTTTCTGATGTGGCATGAGCTCAGTTTTCATGGCTGCTGATCTTAATTCTCTGCTAGAGATACCAGAACTCAACAGGACTACCTCAGACCTTGGGAGGCATACCCGGGCAGGTGCCACCGAAATCAAACCAATGTCTTCCTCTTCAGTTAGTCTATGAAGGGAGGTAATAAGAACTTACCAAGGATCCCACCATGGGGGTTTAACCGTTCCCGCCATCGCAGCCACGCTAAGGCATGTTTCTGATGCGGCATGAGCTCAGTTTTCATGGCAGCTGGTCTTGATTCTCCTTGCTAGAGATACCAGAACTCAACAGGACTACCTCAGACCTTTGGAGGCATACCCGGGCAGGTGCCACCGAAATCAAACCAATGTCTTACTCTTCAGCTAGTCTATGAAGGGAGAGTGGTATCAGAACTTACCAAGGATCCCACCATGGGGGTTTAACCGTTCCCGCCACCGCAGCCACGCTAACGCATGTTTCTGATGCGGCATGAGCTCAGTTTTCATGGCAGCTGATCTTAATTCTCTGCTAGAGATACCAGAACTCAACAGGACTACCTCAGACCTTTGGAGGCATACCCGGGCAGGTGCCACCGAAATCAAACCAATGCTTACTCTTCAGCTAGTCTATGAAGGGAGAACGGTAATAAGAACTTACCAAGGATCCCACCATGGGGGTTTAACCTCTCCCGCCACCGTAGCCAAGCGTGTTTTTGATGTGGCATGTGGCTCAGTTTTCATGGCAGCTGATCTTGATTCTCTGCTAGAGATACCAGAACTCAACAAGGACTACCTTAGACCTTTGGAGGCATACCGGGCAGGTGCCACCGAAATCATACCAATGTCTTACTCTTCAGCTAGTCTATGAAGAGAGAATGGTAATAAGAACTTACCAAGGATCCCACCA